>CAKNXH010063147.1:254511-299322 GCA_932178445.1 Andricus quercusramuli
ATTATCCGTCTCTGACGTCACTTTTCAGTCCCTAGGGAGTAAAAAGTACTTTTTACTCCCTAGGGAGTAAAAAGTGGAGCTTTAGCCTCGTTTCATAGGCGTCGAAAAGGGCTGAAATCATGCATGTGTCCTAAAAAGTATTATAATTTGTGAACATTTTTTTTTCAAAGTGGCCTTAAAAAAAGACGGCACTATCTGCGATTTCCGTCATTGCGTGTTTGAACGTAAAAAATGATCTAGAATCTAGATCTGCAATGATTTTCGAAGTGACAAGACTTTCGAAAAAAATTAACCTCAGGGCACCCGTGATCTACTTTGTGTTGCCCCAGAAAAGTAGCGAGAATTTACATGATTATTAATTATTTGAAACTTTTTGAATTTCGTCTAATCGAAAAAGTTCATTGGGATGGTTTCAAAGCCAACCCGGTAAGTTACCGTTGGAGTGTTTATTTGAAATGATTGAATGTGTGAGTTAAATGTTCACAACAAATCATTAATGTAAAGTGCATAATAATATTAGGAATGATTGCCTGCGAGGCTTACTTTTCCAATGGTCGCTACATAATCGCCACTTCACGTGCCTTCCGTATTCGGTTCAACATTCATCCTGCAGGTCCTGTTCCTGGCCGGCATTCGGGTTGTCCATCCGTGGATGGAAACATTCAGCGTTGGACAACCCGACTGCCAGCCAGGAACGGGACTTGCAGGATGAATGTTGAACCGAATACGGAAGGCACGTTGAGTAGCGATGATGGAACGACCGTTAGAAAAGTAAGCCTCGCAGGCAAATGCGCGCTGCTCCTACGTCCAATGCATGATGTCGACTGACTGTGGGGGAAACGAAACTTCAGGACGTTCCCTACTGAATGAGACCCTCCTCACCCTCATCCGACCCCTCCTCGCCGCTTGGCGCCAGAAAAAAAATCAGATAGTTTAAGTGCCGCACCCTGTACTAAACAGATCGAAGTCCGATACTTTTTTCAGATATAAGCCTTTCATAGCAAGGTGTTATGTTTCAATACAAGTTAAATTTGAAGAAATCTTTATTATCATCAGAGTTGATAGCGATCGATCATGTGTAAATATCTTTCACAACTGTGAAACTGGAAATCAACAATATCGATTTAAGGTAGCCACTCAAATAACAGAAATTCTTAACGTCTTTTCAGACTAGATAAAGTTGAATTTTATAATTTTTTAAGTTGAACCGCTAGATGGCTGAAAGTGGAATTTTCAGTTCGGACTCCGAACCAGATTCCGACGGATCCGACAGGGAGCTGAGTTATCTGCCTCCCCCTCCAGTGCCAAGACAAATCTCGGACGAAGACATTCAGCAAATCTTCGCCGAAATACTGAGGACTCCGATCGATTACATATTCCCGATCGCCGCGTCACGACCTCCATCTTTTATTATCCTTAAACCATCTCCTCTCCCTAACCTCCTTCCTCTACGTCTATCACAATCTTTGAACTCCTCTCCTATACAAAGCCCAATTCCCGACAAATCCACTCCGGTTCCCCCCTCTCAATCCCGCTTTGATACCGGAGAAATAATCGATATTCCTCTCTTTCTTTCCCATCGGGACTCCCTCTCCTTCCCTCTCACGCCAGCTTCCGGCACCTCCTCTTCCCTCATCCAACACGACCTGTCGCCGTCTCCGATTTTAATCGGCTTCCTCTTGATCATTTGTTTCACTGTATACCTGCCTATCGCCATCTTGAATAAACAAATATTTATTTTGGTCACAACATTCCACATTCAAACTCACTCACCTTCCGGCCTAAATTAAGTCCTTACCAGATTTAAGCGTCGCTCGAGAATCTCCCTCTCTCTTTCGTCTGAGATAACATATCTCTATCTCTCTCTGCGCCATGAGACTCCGTATTCAAATTCGATCGATTTCCCGCCTAAATTAAATCCTGACCAGATTTAAGAAGCGTCGCTCGAGACTCTATCTCTCTTTCTCTCTCTCGTGTGAGATAATCACTTCACTATCTTTCTCTGCGTCATGGATGGACTTCAGGCCTGGCAGTACCTTATGAAGACTCCCGGGTGTCCCAGGATCTACATCGCGCCACCTACCAGCCAGAAAGAGGAACCAAAAAGTATGGCCCGATTGGACCGTTATCTGGCGAAACGAACATCCATGTTAGCCAAGCTAGGAACCAATCGTCCCCAGGACGTCCGACAGCAACCACATTGTGGCCTGATCCCTCGTCCCCTCTCACGCTCTGCTCTAGAACTCACTAGATCACACCGACAACAAATTGTCTCTATCTGCTATCTCTTTCTATCCTATAATCACACCCACCTTTTTCATCCCTTGAAGCCTATCCACATGTAGTAATTTTAAAGCGGCTATAAAAATCATAAGAATATTTAGATTTGATGAATAATAGTATGAGGAGATTAATATTGAACGAAGCTAGATATTTTTCACATGAAATCTTACCAAACAAAAATCGATACATTGCAGTATCAGAAAACAACTCCTTATCAGCCACCTTTATTGTAACGATAAAATGAAGTAGCAGGCGATTCAAAACGAATTTTCTTGAAATGTTAGCTAACATTCTGGTTAATATTCGCTTTCCATTCAAGAAGACTAGTGCGCACGATTTCTATTAAAAAGGCAATATTATGTGACAAAAATCAAGAAAAATTTTTAAACCAAGTAGTATGAACTTCAGTAACAAATTTGAGTTTTATTTAGTAATGAATAAAATAATTTGTCAACGCAGAATAAAAGTACTCACAAATCCATCTCCGAACTCTTTATCATTTTGGAGTTTTTTATCAAATAAGTGAAACTTTTCTTTGGTTTCAAGTGGAAACTGTAATTTATTGTAATTTATAAAATCAAGTTGAGCTGTATCAATTTTTTCAGCCATCTGCAGTTCCAGAAGCCAGTCAAATTGTTTTGACGTTTGTTTTGTTTCAAATTCCATGTAATCCAGCCTTTTCAATACGCTTTCTGCAAACGATAAGAAGCGGATGTTTAAATAGAAAAATGTATAATGCATATACAACTAGGAAGTAGATACAAGTAGATAGTCATCCTTTTGGTAAACTTTACTTTTCTAGTTGTATTTACTCTTTTTTTTAGAAATTTTAAGGGAATACATTTTTTTGCTGGCTATTATCTTCGTTCTTATTCAAATCATTACCGTGATTGACGATTAAAAATTATAGCACCATTTTTCGGAAGAGCATTCATTTCATTTATAAAATCTTCTGGAGGCCGATCTAACTACCACTAGCACCTGCCATTTCAAAAATATTATATTTGGCGCTTTTTGTTTTCAAACAAGTTTTTCCAGACTTTGGTAACGATAGTGACAATCTCTGGTGAAGAATTTGCAATAGCATATCTAATGCATCGTGGTTAATATTTTTTTTCCTAACCTATTCCATCAACTGTGATATTTCTGGCGATTCAAGTTGATCATCTGCAACTCTTTCTTCATGATCTTCATTTCCTTTTTCTTCATCACTCGAGTCTTCCTCAGCAAGAATAGCATCCAAGATATCGGCATGGTAAACTACATTATATTCTTTCGGCTTTTGCTCATATTCTTCATCGAAGTCACTCTTATGGGTAGAAATATTTGGTATTGATTTTTTCTTGGGTGAAACCCAATCCAAGACAATTTCAAGTTATCCTATATGTCTAGCTCGTGACACGCCGCCAAAACTTTCAATCTGACGCCTTTCTCAGTTTTTACCATACACCTTCACACTGGGACAAAGGCAGTGCCTATGAACAAATTTATTTTCACATGAAAACTGAGGTGTGGGATGCGAGAAGGAGATATAGAATTATTTTGCTGGAGTAGGAAGGACCCGGAGCACTTGAAAATAAAGTCTTGAGTTTTAATTTTTGAAATATAAGTCCTCAGTGAAAATTTAATTTCGCATATTTTTCTCCTCATAAAAAATTTGCAGCGTTTTCATTCTTCGAATTAGTTACGAACAACTGTTTTTTTCTTCGATTATAATATTTTGACATTTTTCACTTCAACTCGCAAAAAAATGGGAGGTTCTTGATATTTTGTGATAAGACTTATCAGAAATATGCATTTTCATTTTCTATGACCGATGATGTTAGCCAAAATTCAGAATACTAATGTAGAAAATTGTTAACAATTTATATGCAAGAGAGACAGAGACTGAACAAGTGCTGTGCTGTTGGTCGGGACTTCAGGTCCCCTCGGGGGATTCCGTTCTGCCTCGTGTGTGACTGGCATCCCTTTCGTGCAGGAGCGGTCTTCTTCCTGAATTGTAACTGTTCGCTTCTCTTTCGTTTGCTTTGTCAAAATTTTTCTAAACCTCTTTGTTTCTCATTTGTAACTCTCTTAGTCTGTCAGTCCATTTATCGATACTTCAGAATTTTATCTCGTTATCGTCCTCTGAATTTGTTCTCAGGGACTGAATTGTTTCTAATTCCTGATTCCTAATTGTTTCTAATTGTCAAGCTCAACAATGCTCTTGGAAGTTTCCGGCGAACAATTATTTTGTTCTTCTATGTTGCCTAAATTATCCAAAATATTATAAACTTTAATTGCCTTATTTTTGAAATAAACGCATTTATTTCTGATCTTTTCTGTCTAGTTTTTCCTATTTTTTCTCCTCATTCTAGGTTCGCCTAAATTAAGTTAGTCTTTTGTTCTTGATTCGTCGCTAGTGTCGTGGCCGGGGATGCTCTCTAGGGCTTGGAATTTGTTGCCCGTGGGGATGCTTATTAAGCTTAGGATATCCTTCGTAAGATCTGTTACAGGAAGTTAGGCATTTTGTGTTTTAACGGATTGATTAGAATTTATAAGTTCTAAGGGAATTTCTCTATTTTGTGACTTTTGACTACTTTCGTCACTTTCTCTAGTGCTTTTGAGGTTAATTCTACCTCCGAATTTATTTTTCCTATCGATATACGTTCGAGTGGCCGTGAGTATGGACAAACTTCCATAGGATAACGGGTGGAGTAACCTGATCATTAAGTGTTCCGCTTTTTTCTCGATTATAATTGAAATTACTACTTATCTAATTATATCGCTGTTTCTCCGCTCGCGACCAATAATTTGCGCGAAACGGGTTCAAAAATTGACTATTTGGAATGCTGGATATTTCCAGCGATTTCCTGCTAGCGTACGAATGTGTATCTACCAAAATACGAAATAATTTATCCTCGGATTTCGTCATCAAATGAAAACGGGTCTCTGTTATTTCATCTTTATCCGAATTTAGAAATTCTGGGGTTTCAGTATTAGGTTGTACTATTTTTTTCTACTAATACCCGCCCCTCGAGGTTTCCCTAGTTATATGCATAATGTGGGCATTTCATTTTAAAATGGCCCGCTATGCTATAATGATAACAGTTCAAATTATGTCATTTTCAACTATGTCATTTTATTTAGCATTGGTAAAATTTAATTATAGGAGTTGAATGGATGTCTGGTCTATTATTTTAGAATCTAGGTCGATAATTTCTTGAAATCTAAGTTTAAAATCTGATTTGAAATCAGGTGAGAATCTATGTATAAAGTTAGGTCTGAAATTTTGTTGATATTGTTTTGGAAAAGGTGTGAATGGAAATCCGAATGGTCAAATGGAAATCTCTTTTTATGTTGATTTTGCCCTGATTGTCTGGACTTTGGTTTTCATTTTGGTTATCCATTTGATTATTTTTATTTTCCCTTAAATCTTTATTATTCTACGAATTATCTTTCTCTCCGTTCCTGTTATTATGCTTTCGTTCATTTTCGTACTCAATTTTAGGTTCGCTTAATTGGAATACTTGCCCTTTTTAATGTACATTTCATATTCTATTCTTAGGTTTTCGTACGTTATGCGCGTACATTCACTGTGTGAAGTACTGGTCACTCCAGAGATTATCAAAAATAACGAAAGAAATATTGTGACTTATCCGAGTTGTCCGATGATTCGCTCTCGAAGCTTGCACTCGCTCGAGGAACATAGTATTAGTCCAGAGGACACCGCCAGTCCTTCTAGGTAGCTGGTTCAATATCGCCGGTTCAAAAATCGATATCGATGTGAAACTTCGGAAATGTGTATTTTAGCCAACTTTATGAAAACTCCGGGTCGAAGAGACCGAAATTTTTACTTAAATCCGAACCATAGCGTTCTTAAAGCACAAGGGGTCCTAAGGACACCGCTCGTCCTTCTAGTGATAAATTATTTGCCCTTTCTCCCCTTCCTCTAAAACACCTTTTTCTTTGTTACGCCATACATTCCTTGTATTCTGCGCGTAATAGAAGTTCCTCGGATTCCGAAACAAACTGTGTATTGTTTTCTAAAAATCAGTCGTAACGAAATGTTTGGGTATCAATTTGTGAGGGACGATTTGGTTTGTCTAGGTTTTCTAAATGTTTGGTTGTGTTCGTAATTTGTCTTGGGCTGTCTGTCGTTCCTGTTTCGCCCAATGAATTTAAACCTAAAGGGTCCCAAAAGAGTGTGTTGTTAACAGTCGAAACCTCTATTATAGTTTTCTATTTAAGATTGGAAAGGTTCATATGTGGTGTTCGGTCGTTGTTTTGAATTTCGACCGACAATTCTGCTCTTATTTCCCTACCCGATCTGGTTCCGACGACTCGGATTTCTGCGATATTTTTCCAAATACCCGTACCGCCGCCTGATGACCTGTTAATTATTTGTAGGATGGTTTGTATTGACGTTTTTGGGTTACAGTTTCTTTCTTTGATTCTGTCCGACCTATGTTTCATTTAATTTGAGTTGCGTTTGGGAGAAACGTCGCGTGACCTTGCCTTTGAATCGCGAGAATACGGGCTGCACGTGCGAACCTTCTACCGCCTTCGCATGTTTTACCTCATTCAATGACCGTAATATCTAACAAGAGTCATGATCCGATGTAATTTTGATTTAGGTTTCATCGTTTTCCCCCATATTTCAACTTGTTCTGAATTTGGAATTTTTCCGATTTTTATGTGAAAGTTTTGACTTTAGAAGACTAGGTTCCACCTTGAATTATTTTATTTAAACTTTTTATGCCCTGGTTTTTTTTATTTGTTTTGAAAATTTAATCCTTTTCATCAAATTTTTAGAATAAAGTTTTCTAATTCGTTTCCGTTCTTAGTTTTATACTTTTGCGTAATTTGCACGTTTCGGGGTGCTTGATTATCGTGAGTCCCCTTGCCTATCACGTTTGGTAATAGGAAATAGATCAACCTAAATACTGCTCAAACTGTTCTTATATTTTTGACTGCGCCATGTTTTGGTTAGTAAATTTAGAAGACTTCCCAGCTTCTTATGGGCTGTTAATAACTCGAATACATTCAATTTGTCACACGCTTTTACCTTTGAATTATATAATTTGATATTCTGAAATAATCACCCATTAATAGTTGCCTACACGGCTATACCATATCTTAGCGATGCATTTTGAAACACTGGCTACTAATGTGGTGATAAAAATACTATTTTTAGTCAACTTATTTTAAACCTTGAATAAAAAAAAATATTTGGGCTATTATTATATTAAAAATAAATTAACGTAATGAGATTCTACGTAAATCTGATCCATGTGTATAATTTATTTGATTTTTTACAGCAAAATTTTGGGGAAAATAGAATGCCCATAACGAAATAAAAACCAGGCAACAGATCGAAGAATTTATTTTTGATATTATCATGCGTTGTGGCCTTTTTTGCTAATAAATACTATCGTCACTAGAATATTTTTCGCATTTTATTAGTTTTTGAATGTATTGATCTTGTTTTAATTTTTTTAACCATGTCGATTGGAGGACCTCGGTGACGTTATGGGGGTCCGTTTTTCATCAATCATAGCTTATGTATCAGTTTGGATCACTCACAATCAACTAAAAAAATTACATTTTATTAACTACACAATTGGTTTATCTGTAAAGAATCTTGGTTTGTAACTACTATTCGAAAACTCGAACTTATTTTGCGGTGCCGGCCTACTGGAACTTCCTGTATTTCTTCTGGGGTCAAGTCCGAGCCGTCACCGCTTTCCATGTTAATTTTTGCCCGCCACTTTCCTGTGATATGATATATTCCACTAAGAGTACCACTAGTCTCCAATATTGCAAACACGTCACCTTTAGATGTTGTCAATACAATTTGTTCTTGTCGTGGCAGGGGCCTGTAAACTGCAGGTCTTAATATCATTAGAAGAGGCGCATCACGATCAAAAGTGTACCTTCGAAATTCGAATCGCCGGTACGGATTGCTGTTAGGAATGAGCCGAATAAGTCCAAGTTGTCCAAGTCCATATCCAAGTACCTGATAGTCAAGAGTTCTGGCAAGAGAAGGCATGTCCAGAGAAGGCCTGACACGAGGAGACCTAGACCTGACGCGTGGAGGAGGCTCGAGCGTCTTGGCAAAAGAGGACCCGCCAGTAGGAGACCTGGACCTTATACGTAGAGGAGGCTCAGGCTCGGCAGAAGAATGAGGTCTGCGACGAGAAGAAGAAGAAGAAGGAGACGACGACAAAGAAGGCCGAAACTTATCCGTGGGGGGAGTATCATGCCTTTTACCATTAGTGTTACAGCCAGATTGTAAACTTAATTCTGCAAGAAGAGAAACAGGATGAAATTTTGCTGTACATACAACATACTCTTATGTTGGGATATCATGAACCCCTAATGGCATTATTGTTTTCCTAAAAATTACAAGAATATTGTGTTTGACAAGATACATTTTTTGTCAATTTTAGAGCAGGTCTTATATGGTTTGAGAACGTTGTATATGATTTACTCTAAATTAATGTACAATTCTTCAAAATTAGCAGGCAGATTATTCTACTCATTAACAAAACTGCATGTGTTGAGCAGAGCTTTGTCTTTGGCGTAGAATAGAGATTAAAAATAATAGCTAATTTTCTTCTATCTACCAATAGCAAACTGTTTATCAGGGTAGCATTAGATTTCAACATTTGAGTTTGTTTCGAATTTTTCACATTATTTCATTTGCAACGTTTTTTGAATCTGGACACGTGTACAGTTGGGAGTGTACCATATGTGAACATCTAAATTGCATCATGCGCAGTTGGAAGTGTACCGTTCTGACACGTATACGGTTTGGAATCTACCATATGTGCACATCTGAATTTTATCATGTACCCTTGGGGAGGGTACGATATTTATACGTGCACATATGGGCAGATGACATTGACGCACGTCATGCACATAAGGACCTGCACAGTTGCGCTAATGAAAAGTAATTTAAAGTTAATGTACTTTTGCTCCAAGCAAATACGTAATCATTGTGGACGAATGCAGAGTTGAAAAAAATTGCGAGTGGAATACAATGCCGATTAATTCGGACAAATCGTTATTTTCAGCAAGAAGAAAAATGTTTTAAAAATAATAATATTTGTATTATATTATTATATTTACCAATAGCATTCAGAATAATCGCTAAGAGTAAGACCACAGTATAAACGATCCTCATCTTTTCCACATTCAGGACAGAATGTAGTTAACAGTGTAACTAATAAATATTCTGTGACCTCGTTAGAGTAAACAGTAACTTGAGCTTATCCGCCTGAGATTACCTTCAGAGATTATCATCCAACGAAATTGTATTTATATTTCATTACTGAGTTTCAAGAATAATAAATTATTTACCAAGTTTCGTAAATCTCACGTCTTACTTTATATAACACTGACCGATATTTTCGACCTTTTTCTTGGAACTTGACCAACGATAACTGATTTCGATAGGTTTTTTTTCCGTAGATTCTGAATCCGGAGACGAAAATAGTTGTTGTGACTAATAACGTTGTGAAGAATAACAAATTTTTCTGAAGATTGGTAGCAACATTTTAAAAGATTCAATGTTCAATTTGAAAAGATTAAAAAAATTTTCAAACAAAATGTAGCTTCATGAAGGTTTCTGAGAAATAGAAGCTTATGAAGAATTTCTAAATGTTTCAAAAAAATAAAAAACTTCCAGAAAATTCCTGATTGCGTATAAAATTGATAACTTTCAACTATGAAATGTAGAGGGCTCGATGATGGCTGATTTTTCAGATTATTTTATTCTATAACAACAATTCTCTCCCAGTTTTTCCGTATTTTCACCTGAAGCAAAAATCAAAATGAAAATCTCTAAAAAATATTTCGCGCTCTTATTTTTTGTTAATGACCTGGAACCTTTCATGAACTCAAAAACTTTTAGTGAATTTTAAAAGGTAGCCAAACGTTTTCGTTATAACAATGAAACAATGGCTTATATTTGGGGAAGCTTTACAAGCGTAATTTTTATTTCCATTCAGGTTATTGCCACTGTGGTAGTATATTGGAATGCAGGATTGACAATGAGACATATATTCATAATGTTCGCGTTGATTGCACCATGAAGATTGGTAAAAATACTTGCGAGTGCAGAAAGACATTGGTGAAAAATTTCTGGCCAAGGGTGCGGAATTATATCGGACTGAAGAGGCAGCAAAATTAATGAAATTTAGAGATCCAGAACCACCTACGGTGCCATGTGCTTCGGTGTTAAGAGTGGCAAATGCAGAATATGTTAGTTCGAAACGCCTGCAAACGGATCCTCGAAAAGCACTGGAAATAATGAAGAACACTACATGGAATAAATCAATCCATAATATTAGATATAACCTTTTCTCGCTGCACTTCTGAACAGCTCACCAAACTCGCTTGTACTTCTACAATTCTCTACTTGAGATATCTAGTGTCAGCATGGATGCTTCCGGAGATTTGGTTTCCGAAATTGAATACGGAGATGGGATTAGGTCTCGTCTAATCTATATGTATTCAATTGTAGTCTTCAATGAATCTGGCCATTTTATTGTTGCGCAAATGATCAGTTTCGTTCATCATTCTGCAGCTATTCAAAATTTCCTCAACGAATGGGTTCGTTTAGGAGCTCTTCATCCAAAGGAGTTTACTTGCGAAGGAGCGAAGGCCATTATTATTGCCAACATAAAAGTATTTACGCAATACTGCACCATAGAAGAGTATGAGAATGCTTGCGATAAAGATGCTCTTCCTTGCTGTTACGAGTGGATGTTGCCAACTTTATGAAATTGTATGCCGGTCTTTTAGGGAACGACACATACTCCAAAAAAGTTATAATTTGTTATAAAGCGTCGCTGGGTCAACTGATCCTATGCCAGGACATGCAGGAGGCAAAAACGATACTGAAAACCATATTAATTGTGGCATCTTCTGAAATTGACGGTTCTTTGATTAAAGCAGTGAAGATACGCAATGCGATAAATAGAGGCAATTCCTGAAAACCTAAATAGATCCTAGTGACTTGGAGGAAAATAGCGATCCAGAGGAGCGGGAGTAACAATCAAGTAGACCAAGTCATGTGTCTATTTTCTAGAAAGAGACGGAGAATGTTTCCATTAGATCGGGAAATGTATGGACCCAATGGTTTGAAACTATTCACGCAGAAGTATGGGAAGTAAAGAAAAAAGAATCGGGAAAGTACGGCAATGCATCTCACTTGCCAGGACTTCTGATTCGCCTCAAGCGAGACATCAAATGTTTTCCTTTTTGGTCCTGCATCTGGAGAGAAAGGTTTGCCTACGGTAAAATCCCCACATATGGTGCAGCTTGCAAAAGTAAAATCAAGAATGTGAAGAAGGATTTGTGCAGCAATATCAGCAGGATGAGAGCGGAAGATTTTTCACATCCCCTGCTGTCGTACATAGTTGGTCGCTCGAATTCAATTCAAACAAAAAGTATGCAGATTGAGAGCGGAAGAATCGATACTCCTGATGGAGCAGACTTTCGCGAAAGCAGCACGTTCAGTATTGATGACGAAATAATAGAAGGTACATAACAAAACTTTTCAATAATAATATTGTAAGCATTTATCCTACTTGAATGATTTTCATCATCTTTTGAACTGATAGACGAAAAACCAGTGGACACGGAAACGAAAAATGTCTGGATCTGCGAATCAGCGGTTACTAAAAAAAAAAAAATGAAACGATGGACGATGAACTTCCTGTGAGCAATATATGTTCCAAAATTGAGAGTGCTCCACAAATTCTGCCAAGGATTTTGACCCAAAGCAAGAAACTTTTGATGCAGTTTTTCAGGAACGCCTGAAGAAAGGTATGCGAGGAAATCTATTTTCTGGTGCACAATTCGTTCTTCAGCCAACCTTCTTTACAAAATTATATTCGTAGCTTTCTCCCAGCGGACAGATCCTGCAGTAATACAAGATGTATGGAAGTGACAAAAATCACCTATGATGAAAGCAGTGAGTTTGAATTAATTTAAACGATAGTGACTCCTAATAATATTTTACATATCTTCTTGAATAAAACTGATTTTAATTCCATATATTCTACCAACAGATCCTTTCATATTTCTACAACTCCAAAATATTTTGACGCCCATCCATTTGGATAACATTCCCGTCAGCCTATCTGATGTAGCAGACATTACAGACAAATACGTTCTTTTGGGAGTTGTTCGGAATAGAAATCATCTGCTGGCTTCTAATATTGATATTTCACAACTTGGACACTTTTTCAATTTTTGATTGAAATTCGAAAATCCAATCAAATATTCGAATGAAAAAGATGGTATCGTTTAACTGAATTACAGAAAAAATCAATTGAATTGATTTAATTATTTTTTAACGGAAATTATACTAACAATTAATGTAATTGCTCATTAAAGTATGAATAATAAATAAATGTATGAATATATCAAGTGTAAAATTAAAGCATCTTCTTAGACATTATGAGGCTTGGCGTGATTTATTGTTATAAGTAGAATGATTTTAATAAAAAATTAATGAGCATATGAGACTATCGGTATAATATAATCTCGCTAAGCTGTATGAGGTCTTATGTCGCTTTATAAATTCAATTTAAAATTATATATAAAAAACTCAACGAAAAAAACTTCGTTATATATTTTATTAGGATTATTTTTTCCCACATTATTTGGCCCATTTTGATTTTACAAATTCATACAATTGAATTTGACAAATTTCTTGCGTCGTTGATGTTTCTGGTGATTTCTGGAATGAATTTAAAATAAAGGTCTTTGAAATTATTAAAATTAGACAAGCATGCAACATCTGGAATGACAATGAAGTGGAAAAGGCCAATAAAAAATATAATAACCGAATATTATGGAAAACTATAATTTTTTCCTGATTATTTTTTATTTAAATTGATGTTAAGCGTCTTTGAAGTTAAAATGCTTCAAATTTTCGAGCAGTAAACTTGATCGTAAATTTCCAAAGTGGAACGCAAACCAGCAATTTAATGATATTATATTCTAAATCTACGTTTCATGGCGATTTCAACATGTGACTTGTGTTAATAAGTTAAAAATTAGATTCTTTCGAATATTATTTTTATTGTTCTCATAAATTGATACTGAATTCGCTCAAGATCACCTCGGATTCGAGCAAATTTGATAGAATTTTATTGTATTATTTTGATTCCAATAAAAAAACATGAGGGACTTATAGTCACTTTTTATGTCAGAAACAAGTCACCTTTTTGATTGTTTTCAAATCAATTAGCATGTGCGTATAGTATTTTAATTACCACGTTCTTTGAACCTATTTTTCACATAAATGTATTAAATCCTTTTACTCTTACATCGAAATGTAACACAGCCACACAATAAAAAAAGTGTCGTGAGCATTATCTAAAATCGAGGTTATTATTAATTAAAAAATAAATAAACGCAATGATGTTCTACTTTTATATTATCGATAAGTATAATTTACACAATCTTTTGCTGAAAAGTGTTGGGGGATAATCTGTTGGCAACTGAACAAATATCTATTATAAAAAGGTCATATATTTGATAATAAATAATATGCGTACATATCCCCATTTTGGAAATAAAATATAAACTCACATTTGTGAGGAGAGAATCAGGAATAGATGTAATGTATTATTGCATACCTTGATTGTATACATAAACAACAGGACATGTGAACATAACAACGTCGAATGCACTGATTAATTTTCTTTTATTTCCAAACTTTTATTCTTGAACGTGTGTAGATATTAATTTTATGGCAGGATTACATTACTCAATTAAATACATTGAACAATCACCAACTTTAGCTATTGATGCACATTCTTGTTTCCTATCCTAAAAGTTACTGGCATACTCGATTTTTTTTTCAAATTTTGGTTTTTCCAGCTTTTCAATGGGATGTCACATTTCTATAATGAAGTTAGCTTTTTGAATCCGATCTAATACAACTCAATAGAATATTGTTCGCATTTTTTAATATTCTGAATGTGGAGTTGTGGTTTCAATTTTTTAACGATGTTGATTGGGGGATCTTTGTGACGTCAAAGGGGTCCGATTTTTTTGCCTGAATAATTGGTTTAGTTGTAGAGAATCGTGGTTTGTAACTACTACACTAAAACTTGAACTGATTGATCGGTGCCGGCCAACTGGAACTTCACGAATTTCTTCTGGGGTTAAGTCCGAGCCCTCGCCGCTGTCTATGTTTATTTTCGCCCGCCACCTTCCTCTGTGATGATATATTCCACTGAAAGTACCACTATTCTCCAATATTGCGAAAATGTCACCATTAGAGGTTGTTAAAACGATTTGTTCTGCGACTGGCATGGGTCCATAGACAAGTGGTCTTAATTTCACTAGTAGTGGCGCATCGCGATCAAAAGTGTATCTTCGAAATTCAAATCGCCGGTTCGGATTGCTTTTGGGAATGAGTCGAATAAGTCCAAGTTGTCCAAGTCCATATCCAAGTACCTGGCAGTCAAGAGTCCTAGCAAGAGAAGGCATGTCGAGAGAAGGCCTGGCAGGAGGAGACCTAGACCTCAAACGTAGAGGAGGCTCAAGAGTCCTTGCAAAAGAAGAGGTGCCAGAAGGAGACCTGGACCTGACACGTAGAGGAGGCTCCAAAGTCCTCACAAGAGAAGATCTATCAGGAGGAGACCTGGACCTGACACGTAGAGGAGGATCGGGCTCGGCAGGCGAATGGGGTGTGTGACGAGAAGTAGAAGAAGAGGAAGAAGAAGAAGAAAGCCGGAAACGAACCGGGCGGGGAATATCAGGCGAATCACCATTAGAGCTACAGTTGGATTGTGAACTCAATTCTGCAAGAAGAGATAGAGGATAATTTTTTTGTTCATACAGAACATACTTGTATTTACATATTCGTGAACAGTTCGCATGTCTAGATAGCCCTATAAGGAACATGTGGTACATATTAGAATTAAAATGTGACAGCGATCGATTTAACGATAGAAATTAAGAACAGGTATTTGACGAGAGTAATGAAATAAACTGTAATACACATAATTAGATGTGGGCTATTAACAGTAGGATACTATGCCCTACATGTTATCAATGTGTGATTTCAAGTGTTAGGATTTGAAGTATTAAAAAATTAACCGAAAAGGAGTTTTCTGAAATGATATTGTTAAGGTGCATTTCTCATTGTGATAGGTAGTTTGTTGATTAATGAAAGATCTTTGCATTTTATGCATGCGCTGTTGCTGAATTTTAGTACAGTTTTCCTTTCACGGATTTTGGAATTTTTCGGTTGATCTTAGTTGTAACGTGTATACGTACTCCATCGTCTTAACGTGGAAGTGAAACTCACGTTATGAATTTAGGTATAGTATTCGTTTCTATAGCATAGTATAGCATCTCTAACTAAACCATCCAGTTCGGCGAACACCGCACGAAGCAAGCGGTAGTAGGACCCCTCTCCATCGCGCAAAGTGGGGACTTCCAACCAATAGAGGAATAGCACGCTCATCGCGCACTGAAAGCCAGTTCACTGGTAGAAGGGTCCCAGATCGTTGGTCACTTCGGTTTGACGCTCTTTTGGACGAGGTCCTCTTTGGGTTGACCCTCCAGAGGAGAGTGTTCTTATAGTAGGCATATATGTACCTGTCACACGCGATGGATTAAAGTGTTCAAAATCAACATCTTTTTCTTTATCAATTTAGAGATTAGTGCAGTTCAGTGCTCTTTGTGTTTTAATGTATTTTAACATTCTTGATGGATGCACTATTTAGTTTTTTTTTATTATTTAATATTAAATTACAAATTAGAAAACATAGTAGCTAGGTGCTTTGTAATCAAATTAGAAGCTTTCTCTGTGATTGGTTCGGCCGTCACTTGGCTCGCCTAAGATTTGGATGAAAAGCATTTCCAAGCTATCTAAATTTACATTATTCTCTCTTTCTGCAATATCCATTCGCGCACATTGTGGATCGTAAGGCGATGTGAATGAGTGTAATACTTGCTTTTTCTAAATGCACACTTGTGGCTAGGTATTTAATAAATAAATTGTGAGCTTTCCTTGAGGTTGGTTCGCCCAAGATTTCTTTGCTAAATATCTCGGAACTACTGGTATCTATTAGGTTCTTTCTTTCTACAATGTTCGCTCGCGCACATTGTGGCCCGTAAGAGCTAATTGATGACAGTACAATAAATGAGCTTTCACACACTTGAATAAAATTATTGTTTTAAATTTAAACATTTTAGGAAAAATATTGAAGCAAAGCCAAGGTGCTAAACCACTAGTTGAAAGTATCCTTATTTTAACAGTTTCCGTAATAACAAGAAAATCTAATGAAATGCACTTCAAAGGTTTGGAGCACCGATTTTTCTGGCCAATGCAATGAATGTAAGACTGAGCATTGTCAGAAAAATCAATTCAATTTCTTCCTGAAGTAAATGAAATTTCCAGTATCAATTGATTCTTCTTTTTTTTTTGGAGAGGCGCAAATTGTTTAAAGGATAAGGATAAGTTTTTGGTTAGACAAATCCCCTTTCTATTTATATCCTTTTCAGTAAAAATGCCTTTCCAGTCATAAATACAGTAGTGCTAAAAAAATTCGGTTTCATTATAATTTGTGAGATTGTGTATATATAGAGGAGATATACTAGGGGAGGGATTGAAGGAGAACAGGTATTGAATGCTAATAAGGTGATGGTTTGAGAGTAATGAGATTTTACGTTAAGTAGAAGAAATCAACTTATCTAAATAGTCAACAATCATTAAGTCAATTCATGTACTAGAATGATCAGTGTGGTGAGTGGTATCTTGGGGAACTGTAGATAATCCGGTAGAGAATATTACGGATTTTTAATATTGAGTTGAATTGTTGGTAGCATTACGATTTATGTTTTATCAACCCTGTTAAAAGGCGATTCGGAAGAATAAACATGATAACGCGGGGCAATAGGAAAATATAAACATCAGGGCAAATAGTTATTCGGTGAAATAAAAATGATGCCAAATAGAAATTAGGAAAAAGAAAAATTATGTGAAAAGGTAATGCGAAACAAAAATTATGTTGAATTGTTATTCGGCAAAATAAAAATAAGGCAAATAGACAATTCGTATAAAAAATATAATGAATTGTTTTCTGGCAATAGGAATTTCGGTGGAATAAATATTAGGAAAAATGAAATTCAGGGAATAGCCATGAATTCCATTTGTGTACACGATGAAACTGAGAAAAATGCAAGATCTATAATGTATAATTTTATTAAGTCAAACCATTATTAAACACCTCATTTTCATTTGAAAAAGAATGCCCTAAAGTTTCTATAAATAGCTCCCACAATTCTGGAAAAAAAGAATTCCTCATCTTCAGTGGCTCCTGAGTTATATGATTTCAAATGGTCCCGACTTAGCAAGAATGTTCGGGGTTGAATTTTTTTTAAGATTCATTATTTTTTTGGTTTTTACGTACAACAAATATTCATCAAAATAAACAAAATTCTACTTGAAAGTAAGAAAAAACAATCTATTGATATTGGGAGCGTAGCATCTGTGCACGACCAATTTTCATAATGTACAGTTGGAAGTGTACCATCTGCACACGTGCACAGTTGGTAGGGTACCATCTGTGCGCGTCGAAATTTAGACGTGCACATATGGACAGAGATGAAATTTACGTGCACAGACGGACGTCCACAGTTATGCTGCTGTAAAATTGAAATCTGGATAGTAGTAGTAGTGGTAGCAATAGTGGTAGGAGATAGAATGGGACAAATTGTTACCTTGGAAAGCCAAGAAATATTTTAAAAATAATTATATGTCTTTTACATTATTATATTTACCAATGCAATTGAGAATGATCGCCCAGAATAAGACGAGAGTATAAATAATCCCCATCTTTCCCAAATACAAGGCAAACTGAAGTTAACAGTGTAACTAATAAGTATTCTGGTTCTTTACTAGATCAAATCCTGTGTCAAGCTTATCCTTCTGAATTTATTTTAAGATGTAATTTGTAGAGATTTTTATCGTACGAGATTCTATTTATGTCTCATTTGTCAGTTTCAAGGCAAAATGTTTTTACAGAGATCGTTAAAAGTCACGCCACAATTTATATGATCTTGTACATTTTAGGTCACCTCATCTAAATTCCACAAAGTGGGCATATTTTATTTTTTTATTATGTGATTTTTATTATCATTCCTTGGCATTAATTTTATTTATTTACTTTAAAAAATTTTATTTTAAAAATTTAAAAACCTCTGATTTCGTTTGAATGTCTTGATATAATAATAATCATAATAATAACCAAGATAATTTTTATAGCTGTAATGTTATATTCCAGAATGCTCATATTTGTGCGAAAGCTATACTATTGATTTCGCGAGAAAATAAATTCCATGTCAAAATCAATATAGCTTATAAGACAAGGGCTCATTACTTATTTTTCTTCAATCATTGAAAACTTTTGAACTATCTAAAAGTAATAAACTATATAGAAAAGTCGAGTACAAAATAACCTCAATGACAAAAAACCATTTTCCACTATACGAAAACCTCCATAAAAGGCAGTTTTCATTTGATCATTAATTCTTTTATAAATACATTTTCATTCAATTTTTAATTTAGAATAGCACTGTTAAACCAATCATTTAACATATGTGAATAAAAAAATTTTTTCAATTTGAAATTCACTTATTTCAAGAAGGGCTCAAGACATTTTCTACAACTCTTTTGTTTCCAATTATGAAAGTAAATTTTCCTATTGAAGATTATTTACTTATTTTCAAACTTCAAATAGTAGAAATGTAGGAAATGTTTTTCGTGGAAAAATAAGCCATGATTGATTGAAATTCCAACATTTTCGAAAAAATCGGTGAGAAACGACACTAAGAAAAATTTCAATTGCAACCACTAAGGTGAACGTCCCAGTAATCGCGACCTTAGTCCCAGTAATCGTGATGCCAATTTGCTTGCCTTTTATTTCATCTGAATGAATGTGATTTCTATTTGCCATTATACAATGGTAAAAATAAGTGAGTTTTATCATTCAATGTTACTTTTAACACATTTTTGTAACAATATATTCAAACTATAACCAAGTTTTACAATTACTGGGACCGTCACGATTACTGGGACATTTACCTTATCACTAAAATAATTATTTTTCGTGAGTCTTAAACTTTTTTCATAAAAAAATAATGGTTTTCATTTATCAAGACATGACTAATAATATCATTTCAATTCCTAAAATCAAAGTAAACCTGATTTTTGGCACATCTACCTTAATTCTAGGAAATTCAAAAGAATTGAAGCAAGATTCATATAAATTAAAATGAATTTCAGAGAACCCTTGATAATTCGGGTAAATTTTAGTGCATATAAAATAAAACAAGATTAATTAATTAATTTCTAGTGAATAGCACTGCCAAGTTGGCCATTTGACAAAAAATGTGGTCATACATAAATGATAAAAGTTTCAAAAATATTTGCTAAAAGAAGCCAGGATGAAAAAAAAAATTGAAAAAATGTACATATTTCGAAATATTTCATAAGATTTCCTAAAATATTTGGACTACAAAGTTTTCACAATATACGAAAAATACCGATATGTTTGCTTACCGATTAAAATCTGAGCAGACACCTCATCCAACAGAATTTCTGGATTACTTTTGAAACCGTCGGTTTGTTCCTCGGCTGTTAGATTACCGTACACGTAACACGGATGATGAGCCATATTTGAGATCTGTATCTTCTTAATAATAGATTCGATGTCAAATTATCAAGAATAAATACTGAAGAAAATTAACTTATGTAAATATTGTACTTACTGAAACAAGAACTTCAATTCAGCTTTCCGATTATTTCCGTGAGATCCACCATAACCTCGAAATGGACACGACGCTTAACTTCTCTAAAACTGTATCACTGTTTTCTTAATTGTTTTATTTCACCGCCTCGAGAAACTAATAACTGGGAAACTTCAGAAAAATCTTTAACTGTATAGAAAACTGTGAAAAGAAAATTAACACACAGGTTGTTGTCCTCCAAGCATGCGATGTTATGTTGATGTAACCAAACGCAAACACGCGAACGAAAACATTACGATGAAACCATACGAACACGTAGTGCGCAGTCTGCGCCGGCGCCCTCAGCTGTGATCACGTGATCACGGCGTCTATCTGTATTTCATTATTTGAAATAGTGAATAAAATTCACTAATTTGAAATAGTGAAACTTTCACTATTTTCCCAGTAAAAGTCCACTAATTCAATAGTGAAAACCTAAAAAAGGACTATTTCACCAGTGAATCATTCAGTCGCTAATTCAATTAGTGAAATTTTCACTATTTCAAATTTAGAGAGTGAAATGCGTACTAATTGCGTTTTTGTCTGGAATGACATAAAATGCGTTTTATGGCTTGAATCTTGTCTCGTTCTAATCATTTTCAATGCGCACAAATGAAAAGGCATTACACTGACGTCATGGTAATACCACTCACTTCACGCGAAAGTGATATAGCAGCCGAAAAGTGAGCATGTTCATATTATTTCGTTGTTGATTATTCTCGCATTCTGATACTATTTAATAATAACTGAAAGATGTTCGCGTATGTGCTTTTACCCTCGCGAAACGTTTCAACAAAAGTTCATGCGTCAAGAATAAAAAATGTGATGCCGCGAAGCATTCTTCGTCGCAAAAATACCACGTCCTCGTCTCTCTGAATAACGGCGGAAAGGACGACATACAGGAGGGAGTAATATTAAAAGCAGGTAAGTTGAAAAGCTTTTCAATTTAAGGCCATGTGAGCGTAACCTCAATTTTTTTTTTACATTTTTTTCATAACCAACTCACGTTCACACGAAACGCGATATCGAGTTGAAAATTTGGGAAATCAAATAAGAAGCACTAAGAAACGTTTGCCTGGTTCTAAATTTTTATAATTATAAAAGTTTTCTTGGAAAACTTTTTTGTTCGCTTTTTTCATAATTATAAAAATTAGGACCAGACAAACGTTTCTCAGTGTTTCTTATTTAGTTTCCTAAATTTTCAAGTCGATTTCGCGTTTCGTGTGAACGTGAGTTGGTTTTGAAAAAAATGTGAAAAAAACTTTTTGAGGTTACGATCATATGCATATGGCCTTAATCAGCCCTATCCGACTACTGAGAAAAGTAGTTGTCACTTACAAGTTCTACTTCAGGGGTGAACTAATCCGTCGGGCGGCGCGTCGATCGTCCTGTTCCAGAAAAGCATTTGTCTTATGGAAAAGTTAATAATTAATATTAAATAAAAACATTCCCGATCATTTCAGTTTGCAAAATTAAGAACAACAACTCTTTGATGGGTAATTAATATTTGAAAAATATAAAAGTCATTGAAATCTAAAAGGATTATTGAAAAAACGTGGTTTTAAAAGTGCTATATATCGCAGTATTCTCAAAATTTCATGTAATGCAAGAAAAATTAAAAAACGTTAAACAATTGATATTCTTAATATTTTGATTTATTCTAATGGCACTTTAATATAAAATTTTTACAATTATAACTTTACATATGTTTGTTAATAACAATATGTATTTAACATGAGGAAGTAAGTATGTGTTTTTTGATGAAATGTTTAATAGCTATTAAATTTTGAATTATAGAAATATTTCTGCACAAAAATTTTAATTGGCTTGTTATATTTAGCCAAAAAAAATTTCCTTGTTCTTAAAAATTGAATTATTAAAATTTATAATTTTTTAATTCCTAATTTATTATACTAAAGAACTATTAAGATACTATCACATTTGCCACTTTCATTATTGAAGTTTCTGGAATATTTTCATATTATAATTTTTTCTTGTTACATTTTTTATTATAATATTTCGTTTTCTCTTAGGATTTTTATTTTGTCAATAGGGTTCTGACTTCCAATTTATTATAACATTAATTTATATTTGTTATTAATAAATGTTATTCTTAATATATAGTACCTAGGTTTCAATTTTCTACTTCCAATAATAATAATAAATTGGAAATCAGAACCCTGTTGACAAAATAAAAATCCTAAGAGAAAATTAAATATTATAATAAAAAATGTAACAAGAAAAAATTATATTATAAAAATATTCTAGAAACTTCAATAATGAAATTAGAAAATGTAATAGTATCTTAATATTTTTTTAGTATAATAAATTAGGAATTAAAAAATTCTAAATTTTATTAATTCAATTTTTAGGAACGAGGAAATTTGTTTTGGCTAAATATAACAAGCCGGAATATCCGAACTCGGATTCATTCCAATTGAAAATCGTTTTTGGTCAATCCGAGTTCGGATTCATTCGGATTGAAAATTTGGTACGGACTCATTCGGATTGAACCGGATTGAGTCGGATTAATTTTTGACCGATTTGGATCGAGCGAAATGTAAAAAAATCGAATTGATTCGAATTAACTCGGATTGGTTCGGATACAGATTGCGGAATGATTCGGATGATTTCGGATTGGTTCGGAAAGAATTCCTATCTGATACTTTCGCCAGGTTGATGCCTTTTTTCTACTAGCAGAAACTTTGTTTAAATATTGGGAAGAATGAAAAGGTGCCGTTTCCCAGGAAATCTTTTATTCATTTCATAAAATTTTGAGAACATGAAAAAATATATTTTGGAAAATCCCAGCTTTTTATTCTTCGCAATATTTTTGAAAAGTTTCTTCAAAAATATCGCAAAAGAGCAAGGGGCTACTTGCATAGAACTTTCTTAGACGTACACAATTTTATCTCAACATTTTTTCATATCTGTCGTTGTTTGCGAGAAATATTCGAAAGTTCGATTTTATAAAAAAAAAAAAAATTCTCCTGTCGACAAAAGTTATTTAGCCCCCATAAAACTCACAATATATCTTCCTTATGAAAGTAAAAATTCAACAAAAAATTGGCAAAAAATATAAGTGTGGGTTTTTTTGAAAAAGCGACTTTTCATATATTTAGAAAAACCGCCATTTTATTAGTTTTAAACCTTTTTTATATTTTTCTGTGGATTTCAAAAAAAGATAATAAATGCTATCAAAACATAAAGAAAACAATGAATATCTCAATTGGGTCAAAAATTATCGAAGATTATAAAGAATTCGGAGTTTTTGGAAAACAAAGCACAAAATTCAAATAGATCTTCGTAGACATCTTTTTTTGCAAATTGGAAACATACATATCGCCTAATTTTCTCTAAAAAACAACATATATTTTCTAACATACAGTTTTTGAAGCAATTAAGAATTAGTTTTTATAATTTAATAAGTAATTCTTGTTTAGGTACTATAAAATTACTGATAACAATAAACTCTTACATTACTTTCGTATAAAGAGAAAACTAATTAATAAAATAATTAATTAATAAATAAAATAAAATAATTAATTATTATAATTAAATTATTATAATATAATATATATAATTGATTACGTATTAACCCCAGATGTGGTTATAATACGTAATTAGCATACATTTCCTGTTCTGTTAACTTATGTGTGTAACAATTCTTTTTCAATTTCTAATTTGACTTCTATTTAAATTATTCTTTAATAATATGTGAAGTATAAAAGTTCTAAAACATATACATACCGACGTCATAACCTTGCCATCGGGATCCTTCACTTCGTGTGTCCTGACAATTTGTTCGAGTAAAAAATGTAATTCACAAACAACTTTACCACTGTATAAAGTATAATCCTGCCGAGAAATTGCTTCTTCCCATTCGAGGAGACGATCTGAATCTGAAGGAACTGAAAGAAGAGTCCGCTTTTCTGTGCAGGATTTGTACCCCGAATGACAAAAGGGCACTATACACGACCTGCCCTTGTAACGACCCATATTCAACTGGTCAAAAGATTCATGAAAACACACTACATCTCACTATTAACACCAAAAGCCATGACAATAAGTTAAGAACCGCTATTTTATTATTTTAAGAGTTTTGACACATAAGACTCAACGTTTTTCTGGAACAGGACGAATGACGCGCTATCTGGTGGCTAGCGGATGAGTTCACCCGTCATGTGGAACTTGTAACCGACAACGGCTGCTGTACAAAAAGTCGGGGAGTCGGATAGGGCTGGCCTTAATATAACAAATTTTTCACAACGGTTGATTTGAGCTTAGGGTAATATTAGAAACGTAGAATTTTTTGTTTCATTTTATTTTCAGATAGTGAAGAAAAACTCGACGAAATCATCAAGTCAACAAGAGCAAGACTCCCTGCGTCGAAATTTCTGTCCTAATACTAATAATGTCCTAGAATACTATGAAAATTCTGAATAATATAAATTATAAAAAATTCAGAATATCTTGAATACTAAATAGTATTGCACTGCTACAAAGAACGAAATTTATCAAAAATACATATTTTTGACGAATGAATTACTTTACTTCTAAGTTCTATAATACTTAAAATATGGCAATATTAAAAAAAAACTAAAAATATGGCCATTCTTGAAATCTGTTGACACCTTTTAAAACTTTTAAAATTTCCTGATATTTATTCAAATCTTATGAAATCCTATAAATTTGTCTGAGTCCCCATAAAATACTTCAAAATAAATTCAACCCCTTCAAAAAATTAAAAAAAGGAATAGTAAAATCCATCATAATCAATTGAAGTCCCGTGAAATCCCATACATTTTTTTGAAAACCCTTGAAATACTTAAGAGTCCCATTGAAATTTCTTAGTATATTTGCAATCCCTCGAAATGTTTAGAAAAATCCTTTCAATATTTAGAGATCATCCGAAATCCTGTGGAACCCATCGAAATCGTAAGAAATAACTTAAAATCTTGTGATATCCCTGAAAATATCTTGAAATACTTCGACAGTCCTTAATTTCTTTTAAAATATGTTGGGGTCTCTAGATATCTCTTGAAATCTCTTGAAATTTTGGAACCAATCTAAAAGTTCAAAAAATTCGAAATCCTCTGAAGACTAATTTTAAAATTAGTTGAAATCGATACAAATTCTGTTAAACTAAATCCCTAAAATATTTTAGATTACTTTGCAATTCCTAAAAATTCTTTGAAATCTCTGATAGCATTCTCTATGTAGGAAATGGGAATGGTCTTTTGCGAATCATCTTTAACGATTAATATGTGAATGTATTTACAGCCTGACGATCAGCAACGTATACCATCTCAAGCTTTAAAAAAGCGACTCGAAATACTAAGGGAACGACAAAGTACGGTTTCGTGTAGTTCAGAGGTATATTTCCACAAAGATCTTTTAACTCCACACAGCGGGGAACTCCTCGCCGGAGTTTAGAAAGGAAATTACGATTTCATAAAATTAATTCAGTTTACTCGTTTCCTTTACTTTCATGAAATAGATTCCATTTGTCATCTTTCTTTACTCTTTGGTATCTTTTGCACGAAGCTAACTAGTTCATTTTTGTCCAGTTTCTCTTGAAAGTATATTCTGCTTTTTCCACGATTTACTATATTCTTATTTTGATCCTATTAACGATGCAATTATTAAATTGTAAACGTGGCTTGTGGAAGTCCCCTAAGTATATTCAACTAAAAATAAATAAATTGTTTAATGGCAGAAATCATTGGAAAATTACTTTGCATTATTTAAAAACTATACACTTCATTGTAAAAAGATTGTTTCTTCTTTTCTAAATGTGAGAAAAAATCTTTCCCCGGGTTTTCCCCTATTTCGTAAAAAATTATCCTATTTCCCCTTTTTTGAGCTCTTTGCATAGTAATCCCTCTATTCTAATTCTTAATTCTTTGCATTTTCAGATATATACAGGCATTGGTTAATAACCGAGAAAGGTGGCGATATGAAGAAACGGAAATGGAGGTTGACAGCAGTTATCAGAAGCTGGTGGCTAACAAAATCGCTGAAGTCAAAGCTAAGCGAAAGGCTTACAGACAGAGGGATGAAAGGGCCGTACTTGGTTATTATTTCGTAAATTCCACCGTTTCGCATTGAAGCGCATAAATGTTAATTCCGTTATGTAGCATTTACTCAGTTTCCTTAATTTCAATGCCATTGAATGCCCTTTCATGAACTTCACATTCATGCTAATGCCTTTTAATACTGTTAATTTTAAGTTTTCATTTCAATGCGTTTCATTGCGCCTTGCGCATTAATAAGCATTCAGACAAAAGTGGAATTAAAACGCATTGAAACGTTCCAATGCATTTTTAACTTCAACAGTATATTGTTGCGAAGATCATTTCAACGTAATTAAATATTTTCATTTGAAATAGAAAACTATAAAATAGGGTTTTTTATAACATAAAAAACCCCGTACTTGACAGATTTTCAACATTGTTATATATGTGGTATCCCGGAAGTATTTGCACTTCAACCTCAAAATAAAATTGTTTATTTGCGCAACAAGTATTGTAAAATTCGATATTTTTCAACTTTGGAATCATGCTGCTATTTTTTAAAAAGAGTGTCCACTAAAGAGAGAATATGTATTAAATTCCTATATTTTATCAAGTGCAAAATCAAAGTATTGATTTCGGAGTTTAAAGATCACTTTATGTCAACATCTCTATAGTTGTTTATTTCGTTTCTTTTTTATTTAAACTAGAATAAATACGATAATTTAATCTCGATCAGATAACTAACTTTAAATTCGAGCATACAATAGACCGGTTTGAATCCTTATACTTTTCCGCTCGCACTCCTCGAGTCTCAGCAACATTGAATCTGGAGCACTTCGCAAAGGAATCACTAGTCATAAGTGTACTCACTTTTGGCAAATTATCCGAACTGGCTTTAACGTATCCAGGCATATTGATACTTTATAAAAATAAACTTTTTTGCCAAAAAACGTTGATAATTAATTATTTCAATTGTTTTTATCGATCTGCCCGAGTGAAAATAATTCGGGCGGATTTCGCGTGGCGTTTTCGAACATTTTTTTCGCGCGGATTTCGTGCGAAATTCGCTTGGATATCCACCCGAAAATTCAACTCAACTTGCAGTGTTATTTGTTTCGAATTTCACATGAAACTCCGCCCGAAAATTCTTTTCGACTTGGAGAATGTTTTATGTCAAATTCCAAGCGAATATTTGTCTCCACTTGCAGTATTGTAATCTCGAATTTCGAACGAAACTCCGCTGGAAAATGTTACTTGAGTATTTATAATTTCAAAATCCCAACCAATACTCCGCGCGAACATTTTTTTTCTCTACTTGGATTATTATTTTTTACCTAAAATTCCAAGAGAAAATTATTGATAACGTGCTACAAGAAAAATACTTGTAGTATTTTTATCTAGAGTTTCGCCCGAAAGTCTTTTCATTTCAGATTTTGAGCCAAACTTTACACGAAAACTTGTCCTCTTCAGCGCCTGGCAGAAGCCGCAGGGCCAAGAAATATTTTTGTTGTAGGAAAACAGTGACCGGCTCCTTTTCGGTCTGTTTCTTTGAATAAAGTTGTGCGTTCAAACGCATAATCGTGGTGTTGCTGGCATATTTTTGCCGCAGCACTTCTCGAAACTGGCTCTAAGTCAGGGACAAAGGCTTGAAGAGCTCCCACCATCTCGAGGCGGGTTCATGAAGAGCCTTCCCTGCTAGGCGATTCCATTGGGATGGCTCAATGCTGGATTTTGCGAAAAAGGTCTCGCAGTTCCTGAGGAAAATCTCGGGGTCCTCATGATCATTCCCTGAGAAGTTGGGAGGGTCCAATCGTGGGGCCATGATGGCCTTCATAAGAGCCAATTTTTCACGCCAAATATAGATTTGATTCCACACAGAAATCAAATAGGAATATTGTACATGCTGCGCAATAAATTATAGAATGTTCAAAAATTACTTACCGCCTAGAAAAAATATCTGAACCTTCTGGAACTTTCCGTCTTCAGCTCTAACGTTGTAAAGGCGTGCTTCAATGTCCTCCACATCTACAGGCGAAAAATCCTTTGCCTCGGAAATATGAACGATATCAAATTTTTTTGATTTTATGTAGCGCACGTACATATATTTTATTTGCTTCTGAACGTCCGAAATTTTTAAGAACACTCGTACACTTAAACATGGGAACACTTGAGCACGTGCACAGTAAACATGGCAAGTTGGTGCCGCCGGGATAACTGAATTTCAAATGTGGGTCACGGACGCAATTATACCTAATGCTCCTGCAATCCATAACATTCTAGAAGTTTCTAGTGATTTCTGGATGATTTCAAGAAATTGGCCAATCAGTGCAGTTCGCAGGCCGTTTATTCTTGATATGATTGGACGATTTTCACAGTAGAGTCACGCGCGCAGTACCCGCACGGCAACCCCCCCCCCCCCCCACCCTTTGTTTCGAGTTTAGTTTCTCCAGATTTCCGCCATGTTCAAGCGTTCAAGTTTGTGCTTTTAACCCTGAAGTACCCGCGCCTTGTGGAGTCACACTAGCACTCGCGCTGCGGCGAACGGCCGCGGTACGCTTTTTTCCGAGACCTATATCTCGAAAACTATAAAAGCTAAAAAAACGTGGTTACTCCGTTCAATTCAGCAATAAATTTCCATCCGAAAATCATGAACATGAACACAAAATATGTACTCATTCTCATTTTGCGGCGCCGCGGCAAAAGTCCGCAGGAAAGCACCTTTCCACCTTTCCACATTCGAGATAAAGAGTTGCTGGCACTTTGAAAAAATTGCGGTCCTTTTGCCGCGTACGCGAGTGCTTGAGGGTTAAGGCTTTTATCCGTGAAAATTTTGCTGGTCCATTTATTTTTAATAAAATTTAGTGTTATTCGTCCTTATATACGTTGACAAAGATGAGAAGGAAAAACGACAAAGGATGAAAAACAAATGAACAGATACGGGTAAAGGACCTATTCGTAATTGCACCATAGCTTCAGGAAATCGAACTTAATCGAAAAAAAGACGACGGAGAAGACGAAAAAACGTAAGTAAAATGAGATATAAAACAGTGGCAAAATTTGTAATCTTTAATTGAAAAGAATAAAAAGTGTCATTTGCGTAGAGGCTATTTTTCTGAGCACGCATGCGGGAAAATAGTCACAATGGCAAATTTGTCAATGTGCAGGCTTTTTATGCCTTAATTATGTAATTTTTTTCGTCTTTACGTTTTTGTTATTTATGGCTTTTTCTGCCTTATTTGTGAAATTTTTTATACACCATCATTGGCATAAAAAACATAACTTACTCATCACATTTTTTATATATAGTTTATATAGTTGTGCCTTTTGCCTTGCGCATTTTGTAGCTTGAGGTCATAGTGACTTGTAGGCCTCGCACTAACGTGATTATTACAACTATTGAAACTTCAAATTAGAATATTTTATCTTCTACGTAAAATTACATGTGCTGGCATTTTCTGCCAGCACTGCACATTTGTAGCAATCTGTACATTTTTTTAATTTCGAATAGATGCAGAATCGCCCTGTAAAAAGATTTTCCCGGGTTTTACTGGTTTCAAAAATTCCCTGTCATCAGTCTTAGTGCAAAAAATTGAAATTCAAGGCGAGCGAAAAAATACATTCTTCGGATCCATTGTTTTCATATTTTTTTGAACATCAAAATATTTATTTGTTCTTAAAATTTTTACATTCTCCACTGTGTGCCTCGACTGACTTAAATCCAAAAGGGCTTACATGTATCGGTTTTTGTTCTGAAAATACTTCTGGAATGTCCCACAATCATTTTGAGCCAAAAAGTAAAAAATCGCTCGGGCCCTTTTTGAGAGCTAATTGAAATTCAGAGTCTGGTTATTTATCAACGAACAGGCTTAATTTTATTTAACGGAAAGATTTATCAAACAAGGTTTTATATCTGTGCTGAAACTATCTGTAAATAATTTCCAGTAGTTAAGAATGATTAAAAAATTGTTTATCACGTTATAAATAAATGATTGAACAAAAGTTCTTTTCTGGATCGAGAATGTTTAGCTCATTGAAATCCAGAGTATGATATGGAATGTGCTAGAAATAAAAGTTTCGTCACTATTACTTGAAAGAAGATGCTTTTTGGCAATTCGAAAAAAATTCACATTTTGGTTATTTATTAACGAACAAGCTCAATTTTTTCAGAATAAATTAAGAATGCTTTTCCGGTGACTGTTTGTTATGAAACTTAGCACATTTGGAAGCATTAGTAATTATTGAAACCATTTTTATAAACAAATTCAGAGTTTTTCTATTTTTTAACGAATACGCTCAATTGAAAAAATAAACTAGCAATGATTTTCCAGTGACTATTTGATATGATACTTTGCAAATTTACAAGAATTAATAATTATTTGAGCAGTTTTTATAAACAAATTCAGAGGTTGTCTATTTTTCAACACATAGGCTCAATTAAAAAAAAATCAATTAAGAATGGAGATGCGCGCGCAGCCTAGCATTTGCACTTGTTGTCGTTTGCTCTTTCCTCTTATTTTCCTTTTTATTCCCTCTCCCTTGAGCCCTAGCCCTACTTAAAATTCTTATATCAATTAAAATTAAATTTCGAATGTTAAAATTAAAAGTTGATTATAAAAATCTTTATTGAACTATTGTTATAAATTATTAGTTATTAAACTGAGGAAATTTTGAAAATAATGAAATTTTACCAATTATAAGATAGCTACGTACCTTATTTTAAAATTTGATAAATTAAAAATATTTTATGATAACATAAAACTGGAACCAATTTTGCATTAAAACTATTTTATGTTTCTGAGGTTCCGTTGATAAAAAAATTTCCGAGAAATTAAGTTTGATAATTAGTGTAACTCCATAATTATTGTGTTTGAAATTTGTCATTTCATTGCAAATTTTGGAAATCTTAGAATTCTTAATCTATACAAATATTAAATTTTGAATAGATAAATTTAATATTTCATAAGAGGGTGAGGGAGTACCTCAAGATCTTAAAAATAAATAAGTGAATAGGAATTATCTGGTGAAAATATTCAAATATCTTAAACTAGCTGCATTCAAATTATGTTTTCATTTTTCAAACCGTATTAAACTGAAAATGCCAGGAACGGGGCGATCGAAATGAAGGTGTGAGGGAGTGGGGATTCTCGACTTTTACGACTAAGGCGGTCGTTCGAGCGCGAAGCAAAAGCGAGGGAGAGAGAGAACCGATGCGCTGGAAGAATTCTGACAACCCAAACAACCTGGCAAAATGAAAACATTTGAATCATGTGATCTGATTGGTCTTGATCAGACCACATTTTTTTAGACAAACCACACGTTGCCGTAATCGAATTACATGTATTCCCGCCAAATTCTTTTCCTATTTTTCTTAAATTGAACAAAAATAATGATTATAAAATTATTAAATCAGAATTAGCATGAAACTTTTCTTTAAAAAAGACCCACTGTGAAAATGAGGAACGTTGAGAGGCGGTCCATACTCTCTAGAACCTCGTGGTCCCCGATGAAAACAGAAACAAGCTACGCGCTAGTAGTCCGTATGAGAAAAGAAACGAACCGCAAATCCTGCCTAGCTATTATGAAGTATCAAATGTGGTCCAGGCGGACCAGAACAAGTTATTTTCCATGTTCAATACCGACGCTGGGATAGGAAAATTATTATTTATTGTCATAAAATGAGTGCTTGTTCCGGGAGGACCGAAAACTCACCCGTTCCTTCATTCCGCAGGTCGCAAGCATAGAGGTCCACGAGGACCTTAAGGGAATTTATCAGCGTTATAAAACGGTTTTCCAGTTTCCGGCCGCACGTTTCAATATTTCTGTCTGATATTTTGTATACCTCATCTAAATATAGGTCTGTTTTTCTTTGAAGTTTTTTTTTTTTTTTTTTTTGAAAAAATGTTTATATTTCACTTTATAAACAAAAAGAAAAGAACAGTAGAAAAAAAATGCCGTGACGCTCAGTGCTAGCTGAGTGTGAATATCGAGGCCTGGGCAATCGACCCCCGTCAAATTTACGTGGAAGACTCCACGGAGTGCGGGCGGAGACTTCAGGCCGCATCGAATTACTCGAAACGAATCACCCTTTCATTGTTAAGAGATGCAGGCCGGTTCAAAAAACTGAAATTATGAAAACATCGCCTGGTTCAATTTTAATAAGCAGAAATAGTTTATTCATATATTTTCAAGACAGTGAAAAACATATTAATGATAATCGGTTAATATTTGCAGTGATAATAGGAATGTTTAAGTGCATACGATAGTATTCAGAGATTTTTGCATTTCCATTTGTTCATTTATTATATATTTACTCTCTGAGTATGAGAAAAACGAGATTTTTCACAAATTAATTTTGTGGTTTTTTCTATTTCGGCTCTTCCTTCATTATCTGAAATTATGTAGATATTTGGAAAAATGATTTTTTCTGCGTGCAGTTTGCCATGCCATCTACCCCATAATAACCTCCTAAGACGGGGACAGATATTCCGGGATAACCTTCTAGAGGCGGGAAGATCCCTGAAAGGTCTCTAACGAAGAGTCCGGGGGGGGGGGGGGGCGGTCAATTGACAATGGTGTTGCTATGTTAACAGCTTCGACGCTGAGGATCGCCCTTGCCGAAAACCCTTCTTCCGCCATCGGCTCTACGACGGAAAAATTGAGGCCGTCGTCTCTATCAGGCCCGCCTAAGTAGGGGAAAACTGCTCATTTGCCAAATGAGAATTTAACACCACCACCGACCTCTACTCATTCAACGTCACGAGAGCGACCCCCCCCCCCTCCCCAAGCCTCTGGACCTGAGAAGAGGGAAGTGGTGGTGGAAATCGAACATGTGGTGAATGAGCAGTTTTCCCCCACTTGGACAGGCCCGATCTCTATCATGATAGTAAATGTGGCGGAGGGGATGCCCCTGCTGGAGGACGCACCCCATTACATCTATTGTCTGGTTGCAATGGGAGCACTCAGAGGTCGGTATCACCCGGAAGGTATTGCCTCGACAAACGGGACAATTCCTTGGTACAGCTAATTCTCGTGGCACTTTTGAATGGATTTCTTCTGGATGAATCCAGGAAGATCTCGCTAAAAGCTGGCAGTATGTACAGTGCCACTGACAATAATTTAAAAGATTCTGGTAAATCATTCCATCTGCGTGCAAATTATCCTCAGGGGTTTGTACTGCGTAGTTGTCCGCATGACCTTGAAATTTCTTCGTGCCTGAGAAATGACTTACTGCTCTTGTCTTAACACAAGCTCCTTTAAATTCCGTTAGCTCACTTATTTCATATCCCTTTTTCTGGCACAAAATTTGGTTTAACAGACCGGTTCAGATGCAGCCGATTTTTAACTGGTTCATTTTTTTTGTATTTAATTGCGCTCTTGGGTATTTTTTAGTCTCGTGAATGTTATCACCACCATGGATTGGTTCTAACTGCGTCTTTAGCACACCAGTACGTACAGTCACGTATTGCCTGAAAGGCGCCAGATTGTTTATCCTATCAAAAACAGAAAACGGCCAAAATGGTCCTAACGAGAATTACTTTAGCAATCCAATATTTATAATTCTCTTTCACACCTCTCCCCCTAGCTCAACAGCGAGAGGGGTGGGGTCAGGAAATACCTGAGCAAGGATAGAAAGTTAGGTGAAAATAATATATTACCAGGATTTACGGGTAACAATCAGAATAATCATTTTATTTACGGCCATGAATGCCTCACATTAAGAATATATCCCGTAAAAAGGTAAGCAGAAAACATGAACACTCAATATTCATTCTAAGGGAAATAATACCCATCTACCATGTACATATGTCGAAATTGACAAATCCCGCACCGACTTGAAAGTTGTACCTATTTCCTACGTCACTTATCGACTATCGCGACCTCCAATCACGTATCAAATTAACATTAGTTTCGGAATTAATTATTAACCACGACTACTTTCAAGTCGCGTATCAACCACCCTTATTTCGAATCAATTATCATGTACCATTACCATTAAGCAAGTCTTGAACTTCAGGATCTAGGAGAAAAAAAGTCTTTTTCCATTTTTGCCTCTGATTTACAATTTTTTGGTCGGTTGAAATGAGCAATTTCCGTCCAAGATCTTTATTAGTAGCCTCTCTGCTGCATTTTCGAGTGTGAAACTCTTGTAGATGTCTGAAAATTTTGGTGTTCGCCTCTTGAGCTTCTTCCGTTAATTGAACAATGGGGAGGAAAGCAGATTCAATCATTTTAGCACCATATATGAGAATCTTGTGTGCTGTTACTAGCATGTAGTACCAATTATAAAGATTGACTTACTTTTGCGCGGTTTCTTGGCAGTAATTTCTGAACTTGTAAGTGTCAATTGCCTCCCCTGAAGCCATTGCTTGCAAAATTATGCCGAATCTACGGATCAACTCCCTGTCGGCATTTGTGATTTCGGAAGTCAAATCAGGGACTCTGAAAAATCTTCTAGCAGTATTTCCTGTATTAGTAGTTCCCGAGCTATGTTTTACAACATCTATAATGAGCCCCATCTTATCACGGAATTCTTTTTGGATTTTCTGTTTTGCAGTTTTCATTTTCGCTTTCTCTTCATCAGTTTTTGCTTGCCACTTACAGAATCCTAAACGATATCAACAAGTATCAATTCCATCAAACGAATCCACGCGTGTAATGTAGAGAGTCCGTATCTGAAATCTGTATTATCTACAAGTTTATGTAAGTCACTCATCTGCGATGATTTCGCATCACAAATGTAACATGTGGCAGCAGAATGAGTTCCAGAAAGAGCCAGACACACCTTCCCATCTACCATAGCCAACGCGAAATCATGAAAGACAGTTATGGTACAACGACTATTCGGTACTTTTATTTTTATAGGTTTGAGTTTTCTGATTTTGTCTTCCATCAAATCTACTTCTGTCGTGGTTCGTTCCTTACTTTCAGGTGCATATTCGAACATGATCCACCTGAAAGTAATCTTGTAGATCCAGGATTCTCGTTTTTTCCAAATTTTCAAGGGCTTTGCACATTCCGAGCAATTCTTATCATGCTTATGGGAACAAATTTGAATTATTCGTAATGGCACCATTGACATCATAAAGATTCCTGCATCTGATTTTTCTGCTCCACAGAACATTTGATTATATTCGCTCTGGTCAGATGAGCCATCAAAACCATATTTGTATTGCCACTTCATCATGACATTTTTCCCTTTAACTATATCTGGTGGCAAAATATTTTGAATTTTCCACATACGCTTCACTATATGATCGCACAAATATGAGTCAACAAGAGGGAGTGTTTTCCTTCTTTTAGTCGATTTGGAACTGGTTTCAAAATCTTCTGAAGATCTTCTGCCTACTTTTCTGGGATCCAATGATATGATGGAATCAGATGATAACCGTGCACTGTTCAGTTTAGAAAATTTATCTGCATTAGAGAACGCACTCTTCCATCTTTTTTCAAAAGACGGAATAAAGTGCCACAACAAGATTTCTCGTGTCAAATTGACTTGCTCATTATCTATCAAGTTAGTCGTGCGAAGGTAATCTAACAGAATAAGAATGAAGAATACTGGAAACTAAATGGCTCAGAACATATGAGAATGAAAATTAATCAGATAAACAAAAGCATGCGTTATTTTCTTTGCCTAACTTCAGATCAATGAGACTGTCATTTGTTACGCCACTTTAACGCAATTTCGATTAGTAGGACCTATGTAATAGAATAAAATGATATCAGTTCACGATTGTTAAAAGATGAACAAGAATAATCATGAACATTTAGTACAGGGAGATGAAATAATGTCTGGGTGAAGCCGCGTACCATAATGTATGTGATTTAGCTCATCAACTCTCGGAGAAAAACTTTCATCAAGACTCATGAGTGTCCCTAGGGGTGGTCCAAAAAATTTTTTTGGAATTTTTATGGGGCACCCCCCAAATTTGTTCGAATCCAGCCAAAAATAAATCATTTTTTTTTGCTTTGAAAAAAATAATATTTAGGGGTGGCGCAAGCCCCATGAAGTTTAAAAGTATTTCCCATAAGAAAAAACGACGTTTTTGTAAATCTTATTCAGAATTCTCAATATTATCTCAATCGAGTTTAAACTCAACATTTCTGTTCACAATTAGCCATAGAATATGAATAAAATATCACTTTTCAAGAACCAACACCATAAGTCTGTTTTATAGGGTCCCAAAGAAACCCCATAAGTGTAAAAATGTGTTTTGCGAGTTTTTGGCGCTAATTATGATTTTTTTGCGGTTTTTTTAATGCGAATTGTTTCTAATACATAAAATATGACTTTGTACTGAAGATTAGATATTTTAATGAATTGTTTAAACAATTTATTATTGTTTTTAGCAATTTTCTCACAGAATGGAGTTAGAAAGACGGGGTTTTTTCACAAATTTTCCATTTGTTGTCCAATTTTCAATTAGAGGGAACTGATAGTTCATCAATGTTAACAACAGTGATTGTTTAAAAAATTTATCATAATTATTAATAACATTATATTTGAATAATGCTAGAAAGATGCGGTTTTTTGTTGAAATTTCTGGCTTTTTGTCCAATTTTCATTTGGAGTGAAGTGATAATGAATTGAAGTTAACAAAATAATTGTTTAAACAATTTATTATCATTGTTAATAATATTCTATTTGCTTAATTGGTAGAATGTTGTGGGTTTTTCCTGAAATTTTCTACTGTTTGTTTATTAGAAAGTGGCGGTTTTTTCTAAAATCTTCCACTTTGTTTCGCCTGCTTAATTACTAACAATTAATAAATAAACATCAAAGAAAACTATATTTTAAATAATCTCTTTCCTTTTCGTGAATATATATTCTTCTGAAATAAAACAGATATTTAAAATTCTTTGTTTTTGCCTCTTGTGTGAAATAGCTTTTTTTCTTCAAATTAATTCTTTTAAGCATTTGGAAAAGAGCAAAAATAATTCACTTAATACAACAATACCTTTCGAAAAATCATTTTTGTTGTGGTTGACTTATTACTTGTTCATAAATAAAAAGGAGATGCAAAGTGAAAGATTTTAGAAAAAACCGCCACTTTGTAGCACTTATCTGAGAAAAGATAGTTATAAACAATATTAAATTGTTTAAACAACTTTTCTGTTAACCTTAATTAATTATTACCTCACTAAGTGAAAAAAGGACAGAAAGGTAAAAATTGCCAAAAACCGCAATTATCAGGCGCAATCGATATAGATGAAGATAGTCATAAACAATAATAATTTGTTTAAACAATTATTTTTGCTAAATCTAATTAATTATCAAGTCACGCCTAATAAAAAATAAACAAGCAGTTGAAAATTTAAGAAAAAACCGCAACATTCTACCGATTAAGCGAAGGAAATATTATCAACAATGATAATGAATTGTTTAAACAATTATTTTGTTAGCTTGAATTAATTATTACTTTACTCTAAATGACAATTAAACAAAAAGCCGGAAATTTAAAGAAAAACTGCATCTTTATAGCATTATTCAATTATAATATTATTAATAATTATAATGAATTGTTTAAAGAATTATTTTGTTAACTTGAATTTATTATCACTTCACTACAGATAAAAATTGGACAAAAAGCCAGAAATTAAAAAAAAATCCGCATTCTTCTAGCTTTATTCAAATATAATATTATTAATAATTATACTAAATTGTTTAAACAATCACTATTGTTAACATTGATGAACTGTAACTTTCCTCTAATTAAAAATTGGACAACAAATGGAAAATTTGTGAAAAAGCCCCGTCTTTCTAACTCCATTCTATGAGAAAATTACTAAAAACAATAATATATTGTTTAAACAATTCATTAAAATGTCTAATTTTCAGTATAATGTCATATTTTATGTATTAGAAACAATTCGCATTAAAAAAACCACACAAAAATCATAAGTATCGCCAAAAACTCGAAAAACCCATTTTTTCACTTATGGGGTTTCTTTGGGACCCTATAAAACAGACTTATGGGGGTGATATTTGAAAAGTGACATTTTATTCGTATTCTATGGCTAATTGTGAAGAGAAATGTTGAGTTTCAACTCGATTGAGATAATCTTGAGGATTCTGAATAAGATTTACAAAAACGTCTTTTTTTCTTATGGGAAATACATGTTAAACTTCATGGGGCTTGCGCCAACCCTAAATATCATTTTTTCCAAAATAAAAAAAGTGGATTTATTTTTGGGTGGATTCGAACTTATTTGGGGGGTGTCCCGATAAAGATTCAAAAAAAAAATTTTCCAATGCATTTTTGGACCACTCTAGTGTCCCTACTTTCATTTGTTATGAGATGCATTAGTCACAAGATAAGAAAGAATAATAGAAAAATGATAAAAATGTGAGAAACTCGACTTCTAACAAATAATTTGTCTATTAACAAATTTTTTTGTTTAATTTTCACTATTGAATTAAGCTTTATTATCGTTGCACTGGAAAATTGAGGCACTTGAGGAATTTTGTACTCAATTGATAATGAAAAAATACTTTTTTCTGGACTTTTTTTTATTTTTTATAAAATTTGTGTATAACACTAATAAATATTATTGTTCAGTTGTCTCTTGTATTAAAACTGCGTCAAGTTAGACAATTAAAAGTACAGACCGAAAAAATAATGTTTTTCTTCAACACACCCAAAGTGCACATTTTGTAATGAAATTTGTTTATATTATTGTTAATTATTATGTAAATACGGAATTTTTCCATCATATTGATTTTATGCGATGAATTACTTACAAGATGAGGAAAAATAATATAAAAATCGCGAAAACAAACTTTTAACAAATTATTTGTTTATTAACAATTTTTTTTTGTTTATTGCTCGCTATTGGATAATCTTTTAGTAATGTTGCACTATCAAATTGAGTTGATTGCGAAGCTTCTTACTCTACTTCTAAGAAGCCAGAGGACTAAACTAAAAAAATTGTCATTTTTTTACCATATATTTGTTTATTTTTAAAAAACTGGAGATCTTTTTTAAAAACGGGCCGCAACAATTCTCTCCGAAATTTTTTTAGCTTTTTTCTAAAAAAAAAATATTTAAATCGGTCCATAGATTCAGCAGGAATCGTATATTGAACCATAAAATGTATGCATACTGTTACAGACCCCACTTTTTAAATAAAGTTGACACTGTTAGTGTACACTTCGTATTACTCATTTTTCACTCTTTTATAATTTCACCTCAATCATTATTTTTCTTTGATTTTTTCAGTTACCGCCTCATCATTTGCAACCAGCTTCGAATATGGTAATTGTTTATTGCGCAAAATTATTCATTATTGAAGTAGAAATTATGTAACATTTTTATATTTAATTCAGTAGCGAATATATTTATAAAAATGATTGTTGTATATAATGCTCCTAATGTCAGAGAAAGTAAGTCAAATTTAATTTCAGCAAGTTTCGCCGAAATTTGGATTTTACCTATGAAACAATGCAATTACTCACACTAATACAATGGTGGAAACCGACGTTAATGTGAAACAAAAAAACAAGTGGAAAATTATTGTCCGCGAAGTTCTGCTCGAAATGTATGGTCACAAATTTGGGAATTACGCAGCCAAAGGAAAACGAGGGAAGAAAGAAGGAAAGCCATCAATCAATCCTATACTGCTGAAAGGATTATTTCGTAAGTTGTTCATGTTCGATTTATAATAAGAATAAGGTTTTACATGCTGATTTAAATTTTTCAATCACAGAGTGGGCCTCTTAAGTTTCTTCTAGTCTTTTATAGAAGGACTTTATTTAATTTTTTAATAAATTCGCAACAAATAAGCGAAGGTATCAGCAGTCCCAAGGATCCGAGAAGCGAAAACAAAGTTCAGGTTCGAATATTTCAATTTTAAATGATTTTCAACACATTGAAGTTATTTTTGGTTACATGAAAAAAATCGATTAAAGAAACGATTTATTTAATTTAAAACAAATATTTTTCGGACAGATTATCGAACTTTGGGCCTTTCTGATGCTTTCCAGTTGTTATTTACAATTTTGATTTCTTTATAGTTTAAAATCATAAAATTTAGGACATGTTTTCCAAATGGGTTTATCTTGAAGATTTGCGATTAAAGAATCTTCAATTTCTACTGTATATCTTTAAAACACTTAAAAACTTGCCCCGTTTTTAATTCTACAATTAAAAAATTAGGAACTCTTTAATTTTAAAGATATACAATGAAACGTTCTACCAGTTTGAAAAGTTGTATTAAAAAAACATTAAAGATTGAAAACATAGAATTGAAAGTTATTCAATTTTCAAGATTTATGTTTGAAAGGTATGTATTTTTTACGTTTTTTCAAGTAATTCAATTCTGAAGATTTTGTGACGCTGCTTTTTCTTTTGATGGAATTTATAGTCCTTATTAGCCGCACACAACCTGCCCTAGTTAAAGAAAACTTGAAAATTAGCTTTAAGTTGGGCGCCAGTCCTTTCTTGGGACAGACCAAACAAAATCGATTCCCGGTTTTAATGAATTGGCAAAACTCAATTTCCAAATAAAATTAAAGCTGATTTATTATATTCTAGGGACTCAGTTATAGGATTATTACAAAGAATTAGGGGAAACTACTTATAACTTGTAAAAAATAAATAAAACAATGTAAAACATTTTGAAATAAAACTAAATCATAGTTTCAATAGTCAGAGGGGAATGGAAGAATCTCTACTTAAACATTTATGAGGAGAAACTTCCAAGAACTTGTAACAATATGAAACTTTTCAAGGTAAAAACTGAATTCGGGTCTCAATAATCGAAAGGGAAAGGGGAGTGATCTCTACTTATACATTTTGAGTGGAAAATTCTAAGAACTGGCAACATTCAACAAGAGTATAGAACATCTTACGGTAAAAACTGAATTAGGATCCCAATAATCGAAGGGGAAAGGGGAGTGATCTCTACCTATACATTTATGAGGGGAAACTTCCACCTCCAACATGACTAAGAAAGCTCAAATAAAAGATAGTGGCACATGATTTTAGACATCGGCACTCCGTCAAAAATAGATTATAGGCACATTATAAAAAAATACAAAACACAATTGTTATAAAAATGGTATGATTTTGCCAAGGAGTTAAATAAGAAAAAAAAGATAAAGATAACGATAAGCATAGAAATTAATACCTTGGCTAAACCATAAAAAAAGATCAAGATCCTACCTTATCACAACAGCCTAATAATGCAAGACTGAGCATTAGTCAATTGTATAAATATTTAAGCATTTTATGTGTATTGTGAACAAAAATTCACAAAATTTGAAATTTCTAAGTGCTATTAAAAAAATGAACGTTCTAAGAATGTCGTAAACACGCCCTAAAAAGTCCTACGCAGGAGTATTAGAAATCGTTCTAAGAAGTTCCACGCAAGACTGTTAGAATTCTTTCTAAGAACTGTATTCAAAATGCAATATTATTCCTATCTAGGCCCGACCGGGGTCAGAGCGAAGTTCATACACCGGACATGTATAGAGCTTTGCTGAAATTGAATACATTAAAATTGTACCTGCAATTCTTCAAATGTTTACTTCTCAGTAATTTAAATCTCTCATTACGTGGGTCTGTGTGATGGAAGATGTACCTTTAAACGATTTACTCTGGTTCTGTACATGGAAAAAATAATTTTTTTAAATTAAGAAATGTATGAACAAAAGACAATAAATAAAATAATAATTAAGAAAATTGTAATGTGTAACACAACTGCCGAATTTATATATATTTTAGTTAATCTAATTATTTAAAAAGTATCTGTAGTGAAAATTAATTACAAAAACCATTACACTTACGATATCGCTGATCTCCTAAGGATGTGTGCAACAGTGGTTGTATGCAAAACACATTTCCGAGGGGGAGAACAACAGCTTTATACTTTATTTCGGTGATGGAAAAGTTTAGGGTGTCAGAAAATCCTTCACCAATACTTATTCCCAGATCTTGAGAGTTTCCAGGATAATTTGGAAGAGGCCGTAGTCTGTCGAACTTGTCTGCAATAATGATTGCTGATGTTTTTTTAATCGCAATATGCTGTATCCGAACAATATCTCCACTTTTCAAATAGCAGAAGTTGTTAGGCTTTTCAGTCGATAGTTTGAAGTCCTTGAACTGAACAATTTCATAGGCTTTTGAGAAACCAGGAGGAATGTTTCTTTTTTCCTTTAGGAATTTCGGAAACGCTTCCTCCTTCAGTTCTATCCGTTCCTGCCTCTGTCGTTCCCCCTGTGAACCAATTTCGATGAGTTTTCGAAAAATTTGGGGTAGTGGATCATTAGGTCGGTGAATAATTTTTTTTATAAATTGCATGAAGTTTTCGAATGGATACGAGCTGAATGAATCTAGTGGCCCATGAACTTTCGCATCGTCGCCTCAGGTGTAAAGCGCAATGAACATTGAAAACCATTTGATCTTCACCATATAAAATTGGATATTTGTCCACGAACCATTTCATTTGTTCCTTTGCACAGCCATTATTGGCAAGATAATCCTGTGGGTGGTGCAATATACGCATGGCGCTGTGTAACGTATTCCAGTGTAATAAATACTCAGCAGGTAAAAATGACTGCAGAACTACGACACTGAGATAGAGTCCGAATAGGCGAAGTTCTGTTGCCTTCCAACGGGCGAGATCATCCAAAGCACGTGGTTTTCTCACAAATTCCCATGCTATCCACTCTCGGAGAGAAATGAGGAGTTGAGAAAGCTCATTAATTTGTGTCCCACTAAGTCTTGCCGAAATTTTTCCAGATAATAATGATCTTATCATTCTTGGAATTATTCCTAAATCAATCATGTGCATTGTATCTAAAGGGATCTGCGATACCATTCCTACACCAATGTCTTCCAAAGGTGAGTCTCCAGTATGGTGTTCTTCGTCTTCTCGAGTTGCGAAACTTTCATCTGATCTTAGTGGACAATTACTTTCCAGAAATATCATTTTGTGATATGCATATTCACCGTCAATAGTGCATCTTGGACACGCAGAATAGCCATTATGCGACTTAGTACAAGCTACAAAGCTTCTAGCAGGACTATCAGCGATCATTTGTATCAAAGTCACAGTCACCTTACGTCCCTTGTAAATAAGCCCTTCAGTGTTTAACTTGTCGTATTCTGTCACGAAACTTTGAAGGTATTCGGTAACTGATTTTGGCTTTTCTGATCCATGATATGCACCAATCAGAAAAACCCGTGATTCTTTCGGTTTTTTAACTCTGCCTAACAGTGTCCACAGCTGGCTTTTAGAACTTTTAGAAAGGGGTAGCCCATCACAGTGAGCTTGAAATTCAACTATATCGATGATAACATCGTCCGGAAAATAATCAAGTTCCTGCAGTAATGCTCGTTCTAAGCCAAAATGCAGATACTGCCCTGATCCGCAAGTTATAACTGAAGACTGTATCCTTGGAGTACCTAACAACGTTCTACCGTCTTTCGGTAACTCAGTGTGACCTGCATCGCGAAGAACTTCAAGCCAATCATTTACTTGCTGTCGGGTATAATTATGTTTTATACACAGCATGGCAACTTTTTCCCAGAAGGTTAATTCAGGGATTGATCGATTGTCATCATCGTCATCATACCTCATTAACTTTTCTTGCATCTCAAAGATTTCTAAATTATTAATCTCTGCAATTATTTTTTCATTATCTTCTAACTTTGAACAAAAACTGTCTTCCATCTCTTCCGTTTCTTTCGTCTGTTCCACCTCTTGTGTACACTGACTTACCATATCTTTCAGACATGGTACATCTATACTGCAACTAGCAGTATTTTCTGTCGTTTGTTCAATCATTTTTGAAGTGTCATTCTTTCTTGAGAAAGATGAATATTTTTCGTCATCTTGACTTCTGCATTCCAAAATCCGTCGTCTTTTTTGTCTATATGACAATTGTATGAAAGGTTTCCTGTAGCTCATATTGGCACCTTACCATGAACAATAAAATCTTGAAAACAAGAAGTGAAATTTCGACTCAGTCGACTTTTATCGATTATTCATAATTTTTCATATTCTCGTATAGCTTTTCATTTATGAATGTGTGAATTGTAATTTTTTTAAATACTTCAATTATTAAAGCTGATTTATATGAATATAAATTTAAATTTCCTTCTCAGAATGAAAATTGATGAAGATCGGATAGACTTAGTGATGCCGTGCGAAACGAGAAACAGCGAGCCTGGCTCGCTTTCACCTCGTTCATTCTTCGGTTTCGTCTCGTTTTCTCGGGCCTATTCCTCGGTTTGTCTCGTCGCAGATTAAGATTAAGATTAAGATTAAGAAACAAATATAACATTTACGATTTTTTTTAAACTGCGATTAGAAAATTATTTTCTTTTATTTCGACTTCGGCCAACCGCAAGATATTGATTAATATCACAAAATTTCAAAAGATTCGAAAAAATTTAACGGAAATTTTGAGATTTTACATACTTTAAAAGGCTTCCAGGAATTCACCAAATTTTCAAATATTTTAAGGATTTCACAAACATTTTGAATATTGTAATATTTTCAAATTAATAGAAAAGATTTTAAGAAGACTGCACAAGCATTTCAAAGAATTCTCAAACTTTTCAGAACATCTGTCGCATTCCTCGGAAAAACCGAGGCAAGAAACAAGGAAGGACGCCACGAGACGAGGAAAAATGAGATGAGGCAAAACGAGACGAGGAATACCGAGACAACAGGTATGTCTTGTCTCGTTCCTCGG
>CAKNXH010063148.1:1174-72618 GCA_932178445.1 Andricus quercusramuli
GAAATATTTAATGGAATTACTAGGAGGGGTAGAGAGGAAAGTTAGGAAAGGAGAGAAATATGGTAGGGAAACAGATGAGGAGGACATTACAAGGGAGGAAATAGTCACGGTATTAGGGATGATGAAAAATGGAAAAGCACCTGGTATAGATGATATTGCAAGTGAAGTACGGAAATATGGGGAGACAGAATTAAAGGAATGGGCATGGATAATGTGCGATAGAGTATGGAGAGGAGAGGGGTAGCCAGAGTTATGGGAAGAAGAAGTAGTGATACCAATAGTGAAGAAAGACAAATGGGAGGAGGTTAATGATTATAGAGGAGTGACATCAATGCCAACACTATATAAGGTATATGTGACTGTTTTATCGGAGAGGTTAAAAAAAGAAGTTGTGGAGAAAAAGATAGAGCCACCCAATCAGACAGGAATTTGAAAAAGGATGGGAGTGATCGACGATATATATGTTCTGAACTATGTAGTAAATAGAAGAATTAAAAGGGAGAAAGGGGAAATTATAGCAATGTTTGTGGACCTAACGGTGGCACTTGACTCGTTAGACCGTGGTGAGATAGAAAAAGTTATATTGAAAAAAGGGGATACGAGAGGGATTAACAAAGAGAGTATCGGGAATTTTCAGAGAGACAAAATGCAAGATAAAAGTAGGAGAGCAAGTGGGAGATAGTTTCTGGTTGGTGAGAGGAGTAAGGCAAGGATGTCTTAGATACTTAGATGGAAAAAAGTTGAATTTAAATGTAGAAAAGACAAAGCTAATGAGATTTAGAAAAGGAGGAGGAAGAAAGGAAGAATGGACGGGGAGATGGAAGGGAATAAAATTAAATGAAGTAGAAGAGTTTAAGTATTTGGGACATACCTTGCAAGTAAATGGAGACCATTGAGCTCATATATAAGAAAGGATGAAAAAAGTAGCAGGGGTAATGAAACAGATATGGGGAATAGGAAAAAGAAGGTTTAAAAAAAAATTGGAGAAGGAGAATGTGGTTATTTGATACGCTGGTATGGCCGGTATTAGATGACGGAGCAGAGATATGAGGATGGGAAGAAAGGAAAGAGATTGAGAGTTGACAAGAAAGGTATGTAAGGTGGACGCTAGGGTTAGACGGGAGGGCGCTGGGATATATGGTGAGAGAAGAAACGCAAAGGGATAAATTAAATACTAGGGCAGGAAAGAGTGCATGAAATGGTAGAAGCGAGGAGAGGGAGGGCGATGGAATTAACGAGATTGGAAGAAGAAAGCAGGGAGTTCTTTAAGGCTAGAGAGATATATTCCGTGACTGGAGTAAACTATGAAGAAGTGGAAAATAGGGAGAGAGAAAGACAATTAATAGAAAGATGGGGGATGATTGAGGAATCAAAATATAATATATGGTATAAGATGATAAAAAAGGAAGAAGTACAAAAGTATTTAGAAGAGGAATGGGGAGAGAAAAGATGGACCAGAATAGCAAGATTTAGATTGTGAAACGAGGTAAGGGCAAGTATGTATGGGGAAAAGAAACATAACAGGAAGTGCAGAATTTGCGAATAGGAAGAGGAAACATGGGAGCATGTATGGGAAGGATGTAGGAGAGGAATGGAAGATAAAGGAAGCTGGCAAGAGAATGTGGTAATGATTCTAGGGGAGGATGGTTTGGGGGAAGAGTCTATGAAGGAGTTAGAGGGTGCTAGGGGAGCAAATGAGAAAGAATGAAGTCGCTTAGGGGAAACATTATAAATAAAGAAAAAGTACGTATTGTCCGCCAATGTTTGTGATGTTGCGAAATAATTACTTGAATTTAATTTTCAGAATTATATGTGAATATGTTTTAATTTTTTCTGAAATTACTATAAAAGGTTACTTATAAATCGCATTTTCAGAAATGAAAGTGTAAATTTAAAAAAAAATGTGAAGTAAAAATTGTTTGAATGCCTGAATGAAAATTATAGTTGAGTGCTTTTTATGTTGTCAACAGATGAATGAATCATTATCTGATCAATTTTTTTAATTATTAAATTACATAAAGATTATATTTTTATTTGTTTAAATTAAGTACATAAATTGATTATTTGATTGAAGGCCATGAAATTGAATATTGACAATTATATTCCAATTATATTCCAATTGTATAATTTTGGTAAATTTTTCGATGTTGTGAAATAAGTACCTGAATTCTGCTTTCAATATTATATGTACATATTTTTTACTTTTCTGTGGAATTAGTTTAAAAGGTTATTATTAATTCAAAATTTCAGAAAAATATAAAGTAAAAATCATTCGAATGTTTTGATTAAAATAACTGTTTATTGCTTCTTATGTTGTGGAATGATTAGTAATTATATACATATATTTTAAATTTTCCTGGAATTAGTTTTAAAAGTCATTAATGAATTCAATGTATAGAAATGCAATTTCAAATGAAAAAATATATTTTGAATGTTTCGATGAGAACAATTGCTTAATACCTTTTTTGTTGTGAACTTATAAATTATATATTAACTGATTCTATTCTATGAATAAATTAAATCTTCAGAAATAAAAGTTCAAATCCTTCATATGGAAAAGGTAACCTCCATCTTATGTAAGATTGTAGTATAGAAGGAATCGTTATTTAATCAAATATTGGATATGATTTGTATAATAAAAGTTTATTTGTATTTAAAATACTTCTATTCCAATTTTATAATTTTCGAAATGATTGCGATGTTGTGACATAATTATCTGAATAATCTCCAAACTTATATGTAAATGTGTTCTAAGTTTTTATGGAATTAGTTAAAAATATTATGAATAATTGAAATTTTCAGAAAAATATAAGATAGAAGTTATTTTGATGTTTCAATGCAAATAATATTGTTGATTGATTTTTATGTTCTGAACAGATGAATCAACTAATATTAACTATTGAATGATTTATTATTTTCAAAAAAGTGAATTACATAAAGATTTACTTTGAATTGTTTTCAATTAAGTCACATAAATTGATTATTTACATTAAGGTTATGTGATTTAATATTGGCTGTTATTTTTATGATAAAAATGTATCTTTTCTTTAATATACCTCCGTTACAATGATATAATTTTTTCAAAATGTTTGTGATGTTGTGAAGTGAGTATCCGAATTCAATTTTCAAAATTATATGTGCATATATTTCAATTTCTCCTGGTATTAATTTGGAAGGTTATTAATAATTTAAATTGTCAGATAAATATTAATACAAGTTATTCTAATATTTCAATGAAAATAATTATTAAAAGCTTCCTATGTTATGAACTCATTAATTAACTATTAACTGTTTCTGTTGAAAATTACATTTTCTGGAATTAGTTAAAAGATGATTAGTAAATCAAATTTAATAAAAGAAAAGTCAAAATTTAAAGAAAAATATGTATAAAGTACAAATTATTTAAAAGTTTCAATGAAAGTAATTTTTTCATACTTTTTATGTTGTGAACTGATTAATTAAGAATAAGCTGAATAATTTTGTTCACAATATCAAATTACATTAAGATTGGAATTTAATATTCTTTGATTAAGTAACATGAATTGATTATTTATTTTGAGATTATCTAATTGAATATTGGCTGAAATTTGTATTATAAAAATTCATTTATATTTAAAATAGCCTTATTCCAGTTACGTAAATGTCAAATTGCTTCTGAATTTGCGGAATGAGTATCTGAATTCAATTTTCAAAATTTTTCTTACAAATGCTTTTATTTTTCCTGGAATTAGTTTGTAAGGTCATTAATAATGCAAATTTGAATAACAATATAAAGTTAAAATTATTTGAATGTTTTAATGAGAATAATTATTTGATACTTTTGATGCTCTAAACTGATTAATTGATTATAAGCTGATTAATTTTCTTCGCAATATTGAACTACATAAATATTGAATTTTGATTAATTTTAATTAGATAACATAAATTGATTATTCACTTTGCGATGATCTGAAATGTTTATCTGAATTCAATTTCCAAAATTATATGTACATATGTTTTGATTTTTTATGAAATTTGTATAAAATATTATTAGTAATTTAAATTTAAGTAATGCAATTAAACATTTTGAAAATGTTAATTGAAAATTGGTTGAATATTCAAATGAAAATAATTCTGTGATGCTTTTTGTGTTTTTAAATGAGTGATTAATTATTGATTCTACTAGAACTTGAATTTTCTGTAATTTTTTAAAAAGCTTATCAATTAATCAAAATATTCAGAAATGAAGTTCAAAATTGAAGAAAAAAATATGGAGTAGAAATAATTTGATTGTTTCGATGAAAATAATTGCTTGAGAGTTTTTATGTTGTGGACTGTTTAATTAATTATTAGCTGATAATTTTAACCACAAAATTGAATTACGTAAAGATATAATTTAAATTGTTTTAAATTCAGAATCATAAATTGATCATTTACTTCCAGGTTTAGTAATTGAATACTGGATATAATTTGTATAATAAAAGTTTATTTAAATTTGAAATATCACTAATTACATTATTTTTTAAATGACGCTGATGTTGTGAAACGAGTGTCTGCATTCAATTTTTAAAATTATATGTGAATATGATTTTATTTTCTCTGAAATTAGTATGGGAGGTTACTGATATATTAAATTTTCAGAAATGATATTGAATTTTTTTGTCAATGTAGTATACAAATTATTACAATGTTTGAATGAAAATTATAGTTGAATGTTTGTCATGTTTATGAACAGATTAATTAATCATTAGCTGATTATTTTTTTCAACAAATTTTAAATTACATGATGATTGAATTTCAATTGCTTTTGATTATGTAACATAAACTGATTATTTACTTCAAGGTTATATAATTGACTATTGACTATACATTGTATAATAAGAGTTTGTTAATCTTTAAAATACCTCTATTCCAATTATATATTTTTTTAAATTTTTGGATTTTGCGAAATGAGTATCTGAATTTTCATTTCGAAATTATGTGCACATATATTTTAATTCTCTCTAGAATAGTTTGAAGGGCTATTAATAATTCAAATGTTCAGAAAAATATGACGTAAAAATTATTTCAATGATTCAATGAAAATAATTCTTCACAACTTTTTTTGTTATAAAATCAAGAATTTGATTGGTCAAGGAATTTGAAGGAATAAATAGTGATTCGAAAATTGAGTAAAGGAGAAACATGAATCCAAAAGTTGGCGCGCGCTTGCGCGCGCACATAATAGTCTAGTATTTCTTATTGCAGAGTTGTGTTCGCTCTTTGAGTGCTTGCCTAATGGCGACCCTATTCCTGGCGTTCCTCGTGGTGGACAATCTTCTTCTTCTCCTGGCAGGCAATTTCCTGGAGCGTCTCTTATTCCGACTGTACCACATTCTTCAGAAAGAACTCTTCCCCTCAACAGAGCACATGCTTCTGCCGGTTCAACTTTTACTACGGAGCCACCTCTTCGTATTAGGTCCAGGTCTCCTCCTGCCATGCCACCTTTTTCTAAAGTATTGGGATTTAATCTTGATGAACTTGGACTTATTCGACTCATTCCCCACAAGAATCCAAATCGGATATTCGAACTTCGAAGATACGCTTTCCCTCCCGCTATACCAGAAATTGAATTGAGAATAATGAATGGCAGTCGTAATCCCATGCCAACTGAAGAACAAATTGTATTATCGACATCTAATGGTGACGTCTTTGCTATATTGGATAAAAGCAGCACGAGCTGGGTTCTTCGTGGAATATATACACCTTTTAGAGGGACGCAAAAACGGGTGAAAATGAATATGTACACAGACGCGGTTGATGCATTGACTGCAGAAGAAATCGCGGACACTCCATTAGGCGGCTCTAATAAAGTCCAAAAGAGTTTTAGAGTTACACGTGTGTAAATCGCAATTCTTCAGATAAATAATTCAATTAGAACAATATGCGCTTCTTCTACGTTTATGCACACAAATTTTGAACGTAAAGGTCAAAATATTGCCAACCGTTATTTTGTAATTAAAAATTTCTTCTTGTTAAAGCTCCTTCAGCTTCTGTTAATAATTTCTGTACTTTGGAAAGGGACTGCTTATTCAGATATTGCAAAATAAAGTCTTGACTGATTCTGCCATAATGAACTTATTATCTGCGAAAGCTAACCCACGTTCCCTCAATGTCTCGAGATCTACACCTTCTTTGTCGATGAGAGCCATTCTTAGACACTTGTCCATAAATATGATAAATAGCCACGATGACTTCCAATACCGTTTCTTCTGTTATTTTTCTTACTCTGCGAATATATGTTTTTGAGCATATTTTACATACGGTACTACACAGAAAAAACTTAGGGTAAATAGTGTTGCACGTAACTTCGTATTTTTACCTGTTCGTATTGGTAAAACACAAATATTACCCTCGACGGGCAGAAACTTTCTTTTGTTCTCATACAAGTTGTCACCGCCGTCTTGAAAATTGGGTAAAACCAGAAAAATACCGAGACGTCAGGGAAAGTTTACCCACATTGGATAATTTTTGTTGCAGCTAATCTTTACCCCGAAATCCGGGTAAAGTTTACACTTAGTTTTTTCTGTGTAAATAATCGGATACCTCTGTAATTATTGCAGGTACATTTATCTCCTTTTTTTTGTATATTGGTACTATGATCGCCTTCTTCCAGTCATCTGGTACTGCTCCCATCTTGATACATAAGTTTATCAATTCGCACAACCGGCAAGGTATGTACTCGCCATCGTATTCAAGCATATTTCAGCGCTAACACTGTTGACACCAGCATCCTTACTGTTTTTCAAGTTCTTGATTAAATCACTAACCTCAGTGACACAGATTTTCAATACACTCTTTTAAAGCATCTACCATCCCATAGTGTTATGTATCAGTTTCGGGCTTTCTTCAAAGTCGTTGTGAATTTTCTTCTTGTTTAGTTATGCTGGAAGGAGGGAGTGACGGGAGCGCAAGCAACAAGAGGCGCCAAAGGGTGTTGAGATTATTGGTTTATTGGCTTAACCACACTACACTCCACTACACTACAACATTCGGACCGGTCGACCGCACGTCCTCGTTGGGTGACACACGACGAGTAACTACACTGAAATGCACGGCCGATGGCTACCGCGTAGCCACATACGCGCCGATACACGTCCGTTCGGGGCAAAGCAGGCAGAGAAACTGGGGGGAGTAGACGCTCAACAGTCGACGAGAGGGACCTCGGCGGCCCACAAGTGGCGCCCTCTATTGGAGACGAGCCGAAACCAAACATACCGCCCGCCTCGTTTCTTGAACGATTATCTGCTAGCCGCCCTTTGTAAGGTCGAATTTCCATGCTCTGATTCGACTGAAGTCGCTGATGACGTCGCTTCGCGTTTAACAACACTCGCTCATTTATTCTGACTTGACAGACTCGAGAGGCACCTACTGGTGCGTGGGCCCCATGCCGCATAGCAACCCCGGCTTATGTCGTGTTAAACGCAAAGGAAGCCCACAAAAACCTTTGAGAAAGTTGCAAGTCAATTAATGTCAATTACAATCTTTAACCTTGTGTCTCGTAGTAGTATTCGTATTATTTAGTTTCGCATTAGAGTGGCGGGCGCGATCCAACCGCAAGGATCGAACAATTTAGCAAGGGGGTCGAAAATGGTGCGCTTAGTCAAACTATGTGAGTCAATATCGGGGGAAGTCAGATGAACCCAATCACTCTGCGGATCCCAGCAAACGCCGAGCTCGTTGGTGATGCCATCACGTCAAAGTTGAAGTCAGGTCGGGTGAAGACGGTCTTGTTCTGGCAAATCGGCTAGTAGCTCCGGTCGATTGGTGATTCATTTGTGGAGAGGAAATCCGCCGATAAGTTGCTCCTGTAGCTGCCTCGCTTTCGAAGGCCATTGCATTCCGTCAATAGGTCACCGACAGCGCGATCTTTTGAAAAGGATTGGGGCAGGAGTCAGAGCCGACTTTCGGTGGTGTACGACTGGGTTATTCTCACGGGCACTCAATACAGTGCGTTGCAGATCGATGTCTTTATTGTTCACCGGAATTTGCCGATGCGTCAGGCAGGATTCAGCACCGCAATGACGTTTGTGTCGTTTCCATCGAATTAGTACGTGGCTTGATTGAATTTGCAATTTGGCCCAGTGTGAAGCGTGTCATTGAGACTGTAGCCAGTAGATGTAGGTCTTGATGCATTGAACATTACTTCCAGGCGGGGATGATGATCTCCCCGTTGCCATGCTCCATGATGTGGTATGTAGTAAGTGGGGTGAGCGTTCGCGCGCAGCTCGGTCCACAGGAACAAAGGGAAAACGTCGGCTCCATGGTAGAAGATCGACGGCCCGAAAATGGCGGAACCGTGGGTCGGCGAGTTTCAGTCCTTGCCATTTGTTGTCGTCCTTGGGACTGTTGAGCAGGCAATGATTGCTGAAGAGAAATCTGTCGCGACAAGTGCCCCTGAGAACTAATTTGCTGAGATTTCTGCTGAGTCATCGGTGGACTAATCATCAGTTGTTCTTCTTGTGAGGCGAGAAGCTGTTGCTGAGTCGTCATCTGAATCTGAGTGATCTGGGAGTTAATCTGTTGAGGCGACGCCCTCAGCGTTTGCTGCTGAATTTGATGTTGATTCCGAAGAGTGAAATTCTGCGACTGCTGCTGCTGTCCTATCCGGACATTAATCTTTTGGTCGACCTGCTGATTCACCTATTGGTTGATCTGGTTAGACTGTTGATTTATTTGGTTAGACTGTCGATTTGGCCGATTAGTCTGTTGATTTATCTTCTCTGCAGCTCCTGCATCTGATTCTGCAGGGGACTCTTCATCTGCACGATACTATCAGCCGAAGGCCCAGTTGCAAAAACCTCCAATTGTCGTACAAGCTCTTCGAGAAGGAAAGCGCTGTGTCAGTCCCCATTGGCTCTCCGATGTTGTGAATAAACAGGCATGTGGTATGCCTGACTGTTGAGTGGTTGCTGAATAACTTGTAATGCCTGTGGATGAGCAGCCATCGTTGTGGTTGTTGTTCCACCCTGTGTGGACACGACGTTTTGTTGTTTATTGGCCTGCTGCTATTGTTATTGAGCTGACTGCTGCTGAACCTGCGTCGATGCTCGTAGATTTGAGTGCGTGCGTTGACGGAAGCACTATCGATGTCTGCGTCGGAGTTGCTCCCTCATAGTCAGCATCTGGAGGCTAATGAATGAGTCCTATATGATTCTCCTTGAACGCCGGTGCCCAGGTGTCCAATCAGCTGCGGGCTTGTCCAGGATTGTTGCGGCACATCGTCGCTAAACGTGACTCAGCTCGACAGTTGATGGATCATTGACAGTGGGGTCAAATGCCGCCCGCCAAATGCGCCATAACCAGTGAACAAAGGAAGAAAAGCAGTGAAGTATGTGCGCGCGTGTGTGCATGCGTAGAAATAGATAAATGGGTAGTTACCAACCCGAAATATGCTACACCAGATCGAAAATTAAGCATCTACATAAACTTGTCCATAAAGAATAAAATGTGTAATAATACAACAATATCCAATATGCATACACCTACATAACACTGGCAATATATATATATAGAACACACATATCCCACAATAAGATCTCTCGATAGTAGCACTATAATTTCTTTAAGAAAGAAAGAGACAGAGGCATGCGTGGGAGAATTCTCGACCGAAACCAAACTAAAGGAACAATATCCAATTATGAATATGAATAGATACATGACATGCCAAGCATAGAAATGAACATCCACATAAAACTATCCATGAGATGAGAGTACACAATGAGATGGCAATATACAACCTATATGAAACATATACATATGCACATACCCCTGCAATACACACAAACAATAATAAAATCTCTAAATAGTAGAAGAGAGAGAGAGAGACGCATGTGTAGGAAGACTCTCGGCCGTGTGTGATCGACAACCTCGACTGCCTCTCCCACCCGCTCTCACGCCCAATTTTCTTCATGAGAGACCACTCGATCATGCGACGAGAAAGCGCCCGACCGTTGTGGGAGGCTTTACGCGCGAGAGAGAGAGAGAGAGAGAGAAAGAGAGAGAGGCATGTGTAGGAGGACTCTCGACCGTGTGTGATCGACAACTTCGACTGTCTCTCCCACCCGCTTTCACGCCAAATTTTCTTCGTAATGAAGGATGCGTGTAATGACACTTACATGACGATGACTGCCCTCGACTTACGCTTGATGGATCCTGGTCTCTGCTTCCAATGTCGGCTGGCCTTTGCTGCTCTTGACGCCACGATCACCTACCCAAATCCGGCTCGAAGGACCATTGTTTACTTATGCTGGAAGGAGGGGGTGATGAGAGTGCAAGAAACAAGAGGCGCCAAATGGTGTTGAGATCACTGGTTTATTGGCTTAACCACACTACACTCCACTACACTACAAAATTCGGACCGCTCGACCGCACGTCCGCGTTGGGTAACACACGACGAGTAACTACACTGAACTGCACGGCCGACACACGTCCGTTCGGGGCGAAGCAGGAAGTGAAACTGGGAGGAGTAGACGCGCAACAGTCGACGAGAGGGAGCTCGACGACCCTCAAGTGGCGTCCTCTATTGGTGACGATCCGTACCACACACTTCAGTCGCAGTTTTTACATTGATGTTCCGTAACATAGCCCATGCGCCCTCTACATCTTTCATGGTTTCAAGCGCCTTCCCTCTATGCGTTCGTATATCTTATTGTGGATATCTATTCGCACTTCCGGTTTCTGTACATTTTTAATCTTGATTAGCGACTGTTTCGTTTCTTTGGCTCTCTTCCTTCTTCATCTTCGCCCTAAGTTTATTTTTGAGACTGGAAGGTTATGATCAGTATTGCATTCAGAACCCCCCATGACTCTTGTATCTTTTACTAGATCTCTTAATCTCTTATCCGCAATAACAAAGGCAATTACACTGTGGTTATTTCCTTCCCACCAAGTGTACATGTGGATCACTCTAAGTCGAAAATAAGCATTTGTGATAAATAGGCCATTTTCTAAGCATAAGCTAATTGATATTTTTCCGTTATTATTTTTTCTTGAATGCTCGAAATTACCTAGCACCCTTTCTGTATCTCGACCCTGATGTTGCACGCCGATCCATCCGTTCATATTTCCTAGTAGGATGATGCTTTCACCATGATCGCAAGTACTCTTTGTATCATTTAGAGTGTCCCAGAAAGCGTCTTTGACTTCTATGGGATCAGTGTGGATCAGGATGGAGGAACAGAAAAGTGATGTTCGTTTAAGACGTTGTTATAAGAGTGTTCCTGGTTTCATGAATCTTGACATTCTCTTATTCTTCATGTGTTTTTTACGAATTTGCCTGTTGACCCACCCTTAGATCTCAGGTATCGAGGGGATAGCGTCGTTGTTTTTGTCACTGTTCCCACCTGCTCTAATTGGTCTCACCTTGTTAAGGGTGCTGTATGAGCACCAAAACTTTGATAGATATTATAAATGTTTCGATATTTTGTTTTGACAATGATAAAAATAAAAAAGACGAAATAAATAAAAAAAGAGAAGGCAGGGCATTTGGTTGGTTGCCTTCTCATTTTTCTTTCCTTTTTTTTATTTTTCTCCAAAGAAACAAATTTTTTTTGTCCTTGGGAATTGCAAAACGAGCATTTTGCAGTGGTTGTCAACATTTGCTCGTTTGATTCTTGTTTCATTTTCAAGAATTCAATCTAATTTAAAATTCATAAATTTGATGAGCTCATCCTCTTAAGGATAAGCTCTTCATTTATTTTTTTCTGGCAACAAAGAATTTTCTGAAAAATCTGATCTCGCATTGGAAATAAAATATCTCATTCCATGAAAGCAGGTCACATTTTATTAAAAAGTGACATATAGTGGCGCCTCGGCTCAAGCAAATAAAATTTATCTTTTCGATTCTTTAAACTAACTGGAATGAAATATAAATATCTCAGAAAGAACAACATCAATGCCTCTCATTATAATCCATTACATGTATTATATAATCTGGTAGAGGAACAGAATATTAATCATCCACATTCTTAATTCAAATTTCTATTAGTAGCTACATTAATCAGTTTTTTATGTAATAAGAAAAGATGAGGATTGTTCATACTCTCGCCGTAGCCTTACCCATTATCTTTAATTCTATTGGTGAGTATTAAAATAATATAATACATCTATAATTTTACTTATATTTTTGTTACCCCATATACAAATCAAAATTCTTGCGATAAAATCTGCATTCAATCTCAATTGCTCGTTTCTACCAAACTTCAACTGAGTTCATCCGGAATAAGTATAAATTTGAACCAGAAAAGAAATTTTTAAACGAATAGTGGAATCTTGGAATAAAAGGAATAGATTTTAAAGAAGAAATAAAATGATTCAATTTTCAGTTGAAGAAATTAATCTCAAATTTGAAGAACAAAACGAATTTCAATCCGGAACCTTTTTTCGTTTTTGGTTGAAAGTTGGATTGCCTTGTTTAAAATTCATTTGTTCTTATTACAAGTTTATCTTCAAGGTTAAAAATATTTTTATTTTTTGTCATTTCTTTTTTTTGGTAGAAAAATATTTTTTTCACTGAAAACTTATGTATTCCATTTTTGGTCTGGAGTGAACAATTTCACTATTTTGTTCGAATTTCCTCTTTTGAATTCAAAATTAATTTTTTTTCGGTCTGTAACTTGAAACCGAGAAATACGTTTTTAACCAAGAACAAGAAATTTTCACCGGAGACAAAACCTATGAACAAGGTGTGGAATCTTTAACTCAAAAGGACACTCTTTTGATACAAAATTGATTGGTTTTTTACGAATTACGATTTCTTTCTCGATTTCTTCCATTAAAATTCAACTTCTTGGTTGAAAGATGAACTCCTTTGTTAAAGATTAATTGTTTTGCTTTGGAATTTAACTATTTTTCTGAAAATTAGTTTTTTGTAGCAAATGAATTTGTGTGACTAAAAATTTCTTTTATACTTGAAGATTCAAACACTTGGCTGAAAATTCATTTATTTTCTTGGAAATTAATCTTCTTTGGTAGAGAATAAATTTTTTTTTTTTGGTTGTTCTGTTTGACTTGAAATTCATTTATTTCTTGAAAATACGTCTTTCTTGATTGAATCGAACTTTTTTGAATTTAAATTTCGTCGCCTAAAATAATTTTTCGTTCTTAACGTTAAACGTGAATGAATTGAAATTTCACGTTTAGGAGTTACCAAAATAGGACTACTTATAAGAAGACTCGTATCTATATTTTAAACAAATGAATATTTTCTTACTTGTGCAAATAAAACGTATCCAAGTGTATTTCTGTGTGTGATAAAAAATCAGTGATCAAGATAGTGTGACCTATGTTTCTACAATATGAATAAACTGATTGTGAGAGTGTAAGTGCGATTTTTCAAATGATACTTTTTTATCGAGATCTATCAGACTGATCGAATTATAATATTTGCTTAAATTCAAATCGGCTTTAACACACTTCAAATTCAATTTTGATCTTAATTTTAATTGGCTTTTAGTAAACTCTCACTTTTATTTAAATTTAAGATTTTCTCACAGTAAAAATTAGAAGCAAATAAAGAAATATTTAGGTTGATTTGGGATTTCATACTAAAATAAGTCCCAAAAACTGGTTAAGAGTCCAACTGAAAATATTCAAAAATTTAAGAATTGCATCGAAAACAACACAGCATTTTTAATGTTAAACCGGAAACTTGCATTATTTATAATTTGAATTTTTCAATTAAAAACATTAATTTCACAATTCAAAGAATTCAAGGTTTTGCAATTTCAAATAGTTGAAATTGAAACTTCTTGGATTTTGAAACCATAGACTACTAAAGAAGGGTTGAAGGTATATTAGGCTACTGAAAAAGGGATAAGGTTGTGATTTTACTCAACCTCATCTTTTTCCAGAGTATGGCCTCTAAAAATCGTATACAAATTTACATGTTCTCGAATTTTGCATATGTACTGCAGAATTAGATAAAAACATCGCAAATCGTTGACAAATATGGTAAAAACTACATTTACGATTACAACCACATTTACAGCTCACATATATCAAAATACGATATTGTACTTTCAGAAAAATGTCACTCTCTATTTCTTATTGCAGAGTTGAGTTTGCTGTTTGAATGCTTGCCTAATGGCGATCCTATTCCTGTTGTTCCTCGTGGTGGACCCTCTTCTTCTTCTCCTGGCAGGCAATTTCCTGGAGCGTCCCTTATTCCGATTGTACCACATTCTTCAGAAAGGACTCTTCCCCTCAACAGAGCACATGCTTCTGCCGGTTCACCTTCTACTGCGGAGCCACCTCTTCGTAGCAGGTCCAGGTCTCCTTCTGCCAAGCCACCTTTTTCTAAAGTATTGGGATTTAATCTTGATGAACTGGGACTTATTCGACTCATTCCCCACAAGAACCCAAATCGGATATACGAACTTCGAAGATACGTTTTTCCTCCCAATAATACAGCAATTCATTTCCGAACAATACACGATGTCCATAATCCTATGCCAACCGAAGAACAAATAGTATTATGAACGTTCAATGGTGACGTTTATGCAGTATTGGATAGAAACAGAAAGAATTGGTTTCTTCGTGAAATACATACACCTGTTATGTATACGCAAAAACGTGCGAAAATAAATATGTACACAGGCGCAGTTGATGCATTGACTCCAGAAGAAATCGCGGAAACTCCACTAGGCAGTCAGCATCCAATCTCAAAGATTTTTAGAGTTACACGTGTGTAAATCGCAATTCTCAACACCAATCATTCAATTTGAAGAATATCCTCTTCTCCTACGTTTATGCATTCAACTTTAAAACTTTAAGGTCAAAATATTGAGAACTCTAATTTTGTTATTTAAAATCTCGTTTTGTTTGAACTCCTTCGGCTTGCGTTAATGATTTCTGTACCCCGGACCGGGCCTGCTTATTCAGATATTGCAAAATAAAGTACAAAGTTTATTTTTTGTCATTATCGATCGTAAAAACTCCATTTTGCAGTAAAAGTATGCTATTCGCTTTTTGTTTATTTTTAACAATTTAAAAATCGTCTTTTTTATTTCAAACGATATTCCTAAAAAATTTAAAGTAATAATTTTTTTTTTCACAACTTGATGCAGTAATGCTGACTTAAAGTTTTGTATATTCTCAAGTCAGTATCTAATAAAGTATTGAAGACTATTTAAATTGTTCCATGTGCAATGCGAACAAGAAAACTTCAAATTAAAATTATGAAATAGTGAATCTTACTTTCGACTTGTAGCCAGATTTTTTTCCCTTGAAACTGACTCTTATCAAATGCTAATATCGCAGAAGGACAAACTTGATCTCTTCAATGTCAGAGATGACGGCTACAGTATAAATTATATAATCCAATGAAGCACTCTAATATGCATTGGTTACATTGTCTAATCAAGTTCTCCATCAATACAACATTCAGTTTTTCGTGTAATTAGAAAAGATGAGGTTCGCTTACACTCTGGTCTTGTCCTTGGCGCTGATCTTTAATTCTACTGGTGAATATAACATTGAAATATATTTATAATTTTGAGTACATTTCTACAAGCTTACTGCAAATCAGAATTTTTCAGATACAATCGGTCCGATTGTACGCTTAAAAATTTAGACGTGTACATATGGTACGAATCTATAACTGCGCATGCGTACGTAATTGAACAATAGATATCACACAGTACATAGTTTGGTAATATTATTATTTTTTATTGCCAGATTTTAAATGACTAACATCCTCAAAATCCTTTTAAACTGAAAATTCGAAAAAACTCCAGGCCATCGTGTTTTTCACAATTATATGGATGAAAAACACTTCCATCCTTCCGCAGAATTTTCTAGAAACTAACCCTTGAAAACTCACATCCATCCACACCTTGCCTTTAAGACCGCTCGCTCTTATCGCCTTGCATTTCTCACTTCGCCTTGCCTCGCACGCAGGTCCCTACTTTCTTGTTTTGCGCCGCATTTTCAAAATCTGCCTCCGCGGTTTTTACCTAATACTTATCTGCTATTCACCATATTTACATTCTACTCATACCTACTTCCTTTCTCATCCACTCCTTTTCACATCCGCGCACCTCCCCAACCAGTGCTCCACTCTTGCATCCCCCTTCCCGCACAAGTCATTAATCCTCTTCTCCATAGAAAGCCAGAACCTACTGAAGCCCTCCATGCCCCAACGTCTCATCCAAGCTATAAGTTCCTGAATTCCTTCCTCTCCTTTCTCACAAAAATATTACGCTCTTTCCATTGGCATAATCCACCCATAGTTCCCGTTAAATCTTGACTCTCTTATTCTCTTCTTCCCTGCTGCCTTATCTCCCTCCATGCCGTTTTTCAACCATTTCGTAGACCTTTCTTCCTTCCTCTTGCATCCTTCTTACTTCACGCATCTGCAGTCCATTCATTCTAAAATACCTTTCCCATTCAATCTTCATGTTTGCACCCCCTCTTCTGGCTCCTTCTCCCATTAATGCTTCCTTCCCATCTTACTTCCCCCCTCATCCAAAAATTTCTCCTCATATTTACGTGCCCGACTCACCGCTATAATCCCTGAACTCGTTCTCCTTGTCTCCCAACTGACAATATAATTAGACTGTTTCTTGCCAACTCTAAAGACGACCATTTTACATACCTCTCCTGTATTCTATCCAATTCCTCACTTTCCTTACATCCACATACCTCCACTCAATTAAATAAGACACTCATCACTAACGACTCCAACTACTTCATTCTCTTTTTAAAATCATCTGCGAACATCTCTTTTCTGAGCCTCCACACTTGCGTCATCACCAGGTTGGCCCTGGTTGCTCTTTCTTTCATATATCCATCCGCTACCCCATTTGTTTGAAAATAAGAAGCCCAGGCACATAAACTCTTCCACCTCCTGCACTGCCTGTCACGTCCACTTTCACTCACCTCCCATATTCTTTTCACCTGCTTTCCTGAACACCATAATCTAGGACTTTCTTGCATTCAGCTTTGACCTATTCTTGTCCAGGTATATTTTCAGCCTCTTCATTATGTCCTTCAAGGTCTCCTTGCTCTTTGCCAGCAGCGCTATGTCATCTGCGTACGCGAGCGACTATATCCTTACCACTCCCACCCAAATTCCTTCTACCACTTCGGCCGCTAGCTTACTTTCCATATTCACGATTAGTATCGCAAAGAACGTGGAACTACGCGGACACCCTGGCCTCAAACCCTTCCCATCCAGAAACCCTCCAGCATCCTCTCCCCTCCTCTCACCCTATCTCTCGTCTCTGTATATACCTCCCATTCCCTCTCGATCAAACCTGTCTCCATTACCCTATCGCCTTCCACAATCTCTCCCTATCTGCTTTCAAGATCCACAAAAAACGCGTACACTTTCGAATACTTTTCCGCTGATTCTCTATCCACCGTAAATATTGTCGATGGTGCCCCATCCTCCCTCAAGCCCGCCTGCGGCTCTGGCAATGTTCCTTTCCCCTCGACAACCTTCCAGACCCTATCTGCCAACACCATCGCGTATACTCTATACGCTGTATTCATTAACGTAATCCCTCTATAACTTTACAGCCTATTTTACACCCTCTTTTATACAGTAGCCCAATCAACCCCTCCGTTCACCCTCTGGGGAATGCCTTCCCTCTCCATGTTTTCTTCTTCAACCCCTTCAGCCTCGCCCTTACCTCTTGTGTGCTAAACAGTCAGGCTTCATTCTCTACCCCGTCCATCCCTGCTGTCTTATACCTCTTCAACCTCCTTATCTGCTTCTCTATCTTCATGTCATTCAACTCCTCTCTATATAACTTCCTCCTTCTTCTTCCCCTCATCTCTCATTCGTGAATCTTAACACTGAAATGATTCTTTAAGAAATGCCCTTCACTCATCACACTCTATCTTTTTGCTTATCCCCATACTACGTTTCCCAAACCTATTTATTATCTTTCACACGTCCTCTTCTGCCTTAACAGTTCTCAAATCCTCTTTCTTTCATTTCTAAGTACTCCTCTCTTTTCGCAGTTCCCTCTTTCCACTTCCTTTACTTCCTTTTCACCTTTCATTTCATCTTCTTACATTTCCTATCACACCGCGGTCTCACCAGTCCTTTCCTCTTCTTTCTGAATACCTTTTTTGCACACAATCTTTTACTTTCTCTTTCTAATCCTCCCATATCTCTGCAACCAACTCTCCTTCAAAGCGTACTTATCCTAACTCCTTTCCATCAAATTCTTTTCTGTCATGCTATCGTCGAAAATTGGGAGCTACCAGCTTCGTTATTTACAAAGTTTTTTCCATTATTTTGTTATTTTCAAAATTTATAATCAAAAGACTGTTCGAAAATATGTTTTTAATCATAGAATGGTGAAAAACACAAAGGCCGGGAGTTTGTTCAGATTTTTAATGTTTTCCGTTACTTATTTTTCAACTCATTCAGTTTCTTCTATGAATTCTTTAGCTATTTTTGAATTCGTTCCTGAAAAGATGTTTTCAAAATGTGATTGTATTTATTTTTTAGCTTTTCTCTTGTTTTCAACATTTTAGTTTTCAAACAATTTTGTATTAAATCAAACTCAGTTTAAAAAAATTTCTATCGACCAACTGAATAATTTCTTTTATTTTTATTGGTTTCAATTTCAGAACTCTGAATTTTCATGGTAAACGCTGAGTTTTCAATTTTTCCCTATCATCATGTAGTTAAAATTTATGTTTCTAAATTGAAATGGATGAGTTTTTAAAAGTATAAGTGACAATTTAAAAATTTTCAATTTCTAGATGATTGAATTTACTTAAAGCGTTAGAAATTTGTGAAGGTTTGAGTACAAAAAAGATTTGATATCACAATAACCTGCGACTACATTTTTTTAGTTTTAATTGAAGTTCAGATCTGCTGAAGTTTCAAATTTTTGGAGAGTACATGTTTTCAAGAATATTTTTCAGATATTCTCTAATGTTTTCTAATAATTCAATTTTACGGGTTTAGAATTGAAAATTACCCCATCTGAATCGGTGAAAAAAAAGTTAAGTTAATTTTATTATTTCAGAAAAATTTGTCTAATCAATTTCAATGTTAAACCTACATTTTTCTCAATTAAATGAAAATTTAGATTTCTAGAATTTCTGAAGCTTTTACTTTGAAATAATAATAATATTTTCATTTCCCTAAATTTTAAATGATCTTTTTTTTTTAAATCCAACAGGCAAATATATTTAACTTTCTGACATTTGAATCTGTGTTTATATATTTTCGTTCCTGAAAAATTAGAACTGAAGACTTGAATTTTTTCACAGAACAGATCAATTTTCAACCAAGAATGGAGTCTGTACTTTAGTAGACGATTGTTGAATTTTCAAGGCAATTAGATCAATTTTCCTTTTCTTCTATTTGAAACAAAATAATTTGATGAAATAGATTTGAAAACCAGTGGAATTGAAGAAAAAAATAGTTGAATCCTGCATCAAAAAGATGATTTACAAAAAAAAAAAATTGTAACAAACAAGATTGATTTCGAACGAAAAAACCAACAATGTTCAAGAGGAGAAAATCAAGAATTCAAATAATAATAGTTTAAGAAACAGTTGGATTTAACCAACAAAAACTAATTTTTGACACAAAACTTGAATCCTCAACTGGAAGGGATTTATTTTTAACCAAAAGCTTCATCTTTGACCAAAAAATCGATTTTCAACCAAAAGACAAATTTTCAACAAAATACATCATTTTTCAACGTAATACTTCGAAGTTTATCCAAATAGTTCCTTGTGTTCATATATATTTTCGTTTCTGAAAATTTTAAATCAAATAGTTGAATTTTTAAACTACTAGAACAGATCAATTTTCAACGAGAAATAAAGTTGATAATTTTGTGCAAGATTGCTGAATTTCAAAGCCAACTAGATAGATAAATAGATAAAAAAACAAAATTTTTTTATAAGTTATAGATCAAATACAATTTTTTTCAAAGAAACATTGAATTTCATATTCAAATCTTAAAAAATTTTAGCTTTTTAAAAGTTCATTGGTCATACGCTAGCTGTACGTTGGATATTTTGAACTTCAGGGAAAATATTGTGAAGCCTGCGATAAATAAATAGGAATTTTTATAATTTATACAGAATAAATGGAAAATTTCCTAATAAACATAGAATTTCATTGCTAATTCTTCAAAAAATTTAGGTTCAGGCCACTCGAGTCATGAAGAATATTAGGGAAATAATTCCACATAACAATAAACACCGATTTTTTTCTATGATCTAGATCGATAAAATTCGTGTGTGTTAATAAATTTAATTTTCAAATAATAGAGTTAATCTGCCAATTTTTGTTGTTGTTGTTTTGAAGTAATTATTAAATTATTAATGTTGGAACTAATATGGGTTAGGATCATGTGACAAACATTAAGTAGCATTTTCGTACGTCACATTAGCGGCATGGCACTTTTGTGGCAAGTCACATTATTTTTTTTAAGAATGAAGAATATTGGAAGAAATTCAAATTGGGATTTTTCTTTTAATTGAAGCAGACAAATTTTCTTGAATTTTCAACAGCTGAAATAGAAGGAAATTGAATTTTCAAAAGTTGAATTTTTGATCTTCAATTTGCAGCAATTGAATTTTTGAGTTTCTTCCCTTTGAACCGGATAGAAATTCGCAGGTGGAAAATTGAAGAAAATAAAATTTTCCACGATTGTATTTTCTTCAATTTTCAACAACTTTAATCTCAAAGATCTATAATCAAGAAATAAAATTTTATGATAAAAACATTTGCTAAAAATGTTTAATTTTTTCAAATAGTGTTTTGGCAAACAAATAATCATCAAATGGCCTCACAGTGGGCACATTATGAGAATGAACATACATTAATTCTAATAATATTATTATATAAAAGATTGAACAGCCTCAAGTTTTATTTATGACATGCAGAATGGAATAAAACTTTGTGAACAGTTGACAAATATATGGATAATTTCTCTAAAAATTACAACCTCATTCACAGCTGATGATATCCTGACACACGAGTGTGTACTTCAAGAAAAATGTAATCCTATGTTTCTTGTTTCAGATTTAAGTTCACAATTTGATTGTTTGCCTAATGGTGAACCTATCCCTGGTATTCCTTGTTGCACACCTCATGATTCACTTGGTAGAAGTTCTCCAGAAAGAAGGCTTTTTCTGGAAAGACCGCATTCTACAGAAAGGACTCTTCCTCTTTCCAGGCCTTATCCTCCAGACAGGACTGTTTCTCTTGCCAGACTTCATTCTTCTGCTGGTGCCGAGCAACCTCTTCGTGCTAGGTCCAGGTCCCCACCTAACAATCCAACCTTTTCTCGCGCACTTGGATTTCATCTTCGAGACCTTAGCATTGTTCGACTTATTCCCGAAAGCAATCCATACCAAATGTTCGAACTTCGGAAATACACTTTTCCTCCAAATAATCCATCAATCAAATTGCGAACAATAAAGGGTGTCCATAAGCCTATGCCTACCGAAGAAAAAATTGTATTATTAACCTCCAATGGAGACGTCTATGCAATATTGGATAGAACAAATAATCAAATTTTTCTTCGTGGAATATATACGCAACTTATTCTTGTGGAAAGGCGCGCGAAAATAAACATATACACTGGCGAGGTTGATGAATTGACGCCACAAGAAATCGCGGAAACTCCACTAGGCACCCATAATCCAGTCTCAAAAAGGTTTAGAATATTACGTGTAAACCAACGTCTTTCACATAATTAATTTTATTTAAAAAATATGTCCGCGGTACGGACACATATATATCGCACTCGGCATGTGTTGCTCGGATCTGGCCCTTTGCGCTCGGTCTTTATGCTTCCCCTACTTCTATGAATACACTCGAACTTGGATAAGAAGAAACTTGATTTGAGCCTTCCGAGAACTGACGCTGCGTGTCGGCTTCGGATGGGAGGAGCTGCGGGGCCGGAAGGGGCGAGTGTGCCTTCAGTGGCGTAGCAATACAGCGCTCTAACTCAACAACCTAACTATATAGGTGTGTTACGTTGCGTTACATTGCGCAAGTTCACTGACAGTGTTCACACAGCCCTGGCTGTTCACGTTCAGAGAGCCTGGATTCGAGCTGAAGGTCAGAAACAAAATCGGGCTTAAATCCAAGTTCGAGTGTCGAACTCTTAAAATGAGAGTTCAAAACATTGATATCTATAGTTTTCTAATTCTGAATTTCTCATTGTCGAAGCTCCTTCGGCTTTAGAAGATACATTCTCATCACTCGTCTCGCGCTCAATTAAACTGTATCCTAAATGCGAAGTTTCTGAATTAAATAATGTGCTAATGATTTCTGTACCTCGGACCAGGACTGCTTATTTTGGTATTGCAAAATAAAGTACAAATTGTATTCCTTATCATTGTTTTATTTAAATAACCCCATCAATCGTACACAAACAGATGTTTCTATATAATTAGAGAATTTTCATTTTTATTCATTTCACATATGCGTTTTAACAAAAAATAGTGTCAAACAAATGCTTAGTTCTTTTAGATGAATAGTTTTCCTTCTGTTCAATTAAAAAGTTATACATGAAACCAAGAACATCTTTTTTTACCAACTAAAAAAGATAACATTTCAACTAAAAATAGAAAGTTTGAATTTTCAGATGAAAAATTAATTTTCAACAGGAAATAAAATGAATTGTCAGTAAAATATTGCAAAAAATCAACCAAAAATGATGACTTTTTAAGAACCAAAAAGAATCAAGTTTCAACTAAATTCAGAGTATTTTTGGGGGGTCTTCTTATGCAGGTCACATTTTGGTATAAAAGTCTTTAATAGTGTGTATAAAAGTGTTTAAATAATTAACAGTTTGTTTAGATTTCCAAAGTATCATCAAAGTATCGTCCAATGCACCTTCTGAAACATTCGATTTTAATGAATTTTTTTCTGATAGAACTCCTGAGCTTTTCTTTGAGGAAGTAACAGAAGATGATTCTAATGCAATCGGTGTGGACGAACATATTCTTATCGCGTCGTCCGCATGCATCTGCTTGAATAGAAAATTTGCACGATAAAAAGAATACATTATTTGAATTACCCTCAAAAATGTAGAGGAAGCATTTTTTCCAGATAATTAAATTTTTTTCACATATGCGTCTTATCCAAAAATAGCATTACCAAATTTATAGAACTTTTCAGATTCAACTTCTAAATTGAGCAGTCCTTGAGATGTTAACTTATTTTTCACTTCATACTTTTTTAAATGAAAATCATTAATGTTTTCTCAATGATGATACAAATATGTCAGCTAATTAGTCTTAATAAGTAAACAAGTTGATCACCAAATTATCGTCATGGAAACAATCTGGAAACACCTGCGATTGAATTTACAGCTGGTTTGTTAACGAAATCAACTAAAAATAACTTTCCGATTACGCTTTTCTATAATACTCGTGAAATCTACAAGAATTGTTAATTATTTAAATAATTTTCATAAGCGAATGCACAGTTTGAATGCACAGTATTTGAGTGCACGTTTTTACAACGATAAGAGAAAAAATCCGTATTTGAATGAAGATTATATTATGATACAGTTAACTATTCATATAGAAATGAAATTTATCTTTTTAATTCTCTTGAAACATTTCATAAAATTTATATTACTTTTTCAATGTTTCAAATAATAGCGTATTTTTCTTAGATAACTAGAGCATTACACATTTAGTGGTATCAGCTTTGTCTAATAGCGTAAGTAAATTGTTTTCTTGAAACTGACTCTTATCAAATGCAAATATCTGAGAAAAACAAAATGTACGCCTCTAGTTATTCACGAGATAATGACTATAGGCTATTTGTATTATAGAATCTAGTAAAGCACCAGAATATTAATTAGTCAAAGTCTTCATTAGTAAATTAATCAGTTTTTCCTCTTGTTGGAAAAGATGAAAATTTCTCATTCTCTCTTCTTATCTTTGGTGGTTATCCTAAATTTTGTTGGTGAGTATAATAATACGATATATATCTATAATTTCAATTACATTCTCACATATATGCAAATCAACATTTTTCCGAACCAATCTGCATTCCATAGTTTTCCCTTCAGGAAGTTTAGTTTTGAATCAACCGGTCTGGAAGTAAACTCTACAGATGTAAAAGCCTGAGGTCCTTACGAGCAGAAAACCGTCTGCAAAATTTCCAGTTGTTAAATAGTACTGATTGTGTCAGTCCTTGGCAACCAGATCATTGATGCATATGCTATTATGGATCTTATTATCATTGTATGAAACCAGTAAGTTTTCCTGAGTTTTCAAAGGTTTTTAAATGGTTTCAAAGACCTTCGATTCCCAGTTCTATCGGCTGTGAAGGAAAAGCATAGCTATCTGTGATCCGATAGAGACGTATCTGACGATACATGCCATCCCTTAAACGCTTCGCCAATGCTTATAGAACATAAAGTAAAATCAATTACCTCGCGACATCAAGATGTCACTAAGATAGGTGTATCATCGTGATTAAACAAAGTTAAATCAGTAGTTTGAAGAAATTTTAATAAAGACTTACTCCTGTGGTTAGTGTCCTTATTACTCAAAGTCAAATGATGTGCGCTAGCATACACATCCGATGAGCCTTCGATATAAAGTGCTGCTCTAGGTTTTTCTATAGTACTTTCATATACAAATAATCCGCCCTTAATACCTGAGCCTCTACAACACATAGTGAGGCCTGCAGTCGATTTACTTAAAACTCTCGACCACTCCTGGCGCTGCAGTTATCACAAGTTGGGTACCTTGTCTACTCTGCTTGACTTCAAAAACCTTCCATCCTTCTGTTTTGATGTTTGGATTTCGGATTGCTATCCTTTTAGTTACTGCTGTTGTTTCCACGTATACACTAGAAATCCAAGCCAGAAGCTTTACTAGCCTTGGGAGGTCTTTGCTGTCTTCCGAACAGACAAAGATAAGGGTATTATTTTTTAAGCGGCAATCCTCAAATCTTGGGATGACTTCTCCCGGTTGCCATCCATCTATTTTTTTTTTCTAATGCCGCTTAATTGCCTTGGAATGGTCATCATCGAGTTTGTTCATTGGAAACCCCTCGACGAAGCGGCCTTTTTCAGGTTACTTGGGAGAGCCTGGCTATAAGAGACTGTTGAACGAACTTACAATGAAATCCAAAACGTTTCCATAAAATAGTTGAATTTTCAACTAGAACCGACCAATTTCACTGGTTTACAAAATTAAAAAAATTTTCTGCCCACGACATCTGAATATGCTTTTATATGCTTTTTTTAAATACATTTTGGCTCACTGAACACGAGAATCACAAACCACTCTGAAAATTGAAAAAAAATTTGCAAATTTATATCAAGAAAACGTTTCCATAAAAAAAATTTTGAGCGTGATTTTCGTGTTCAGTGAGCAAAAGTACATGGGAAAATCATAGTAAAATATGATGGATGAAATAACTGTAATCTAGTGTTTCCCACTAAAAATAGAAGAATTAAAATTTTCAGTTAGAGAAAATTGATTTAGAAAATCGAATTTACAGACAAAAAATCAGTGAAATTTTCAACCAGAGAGACGCATCTTCAAATGATAAAATGAATTTCCAACAATGAAGTTGAACTTTAACTAAGTAATTGATTGTTCAATCAATAAGGTTAACTTCCTACCAAAATAGACGGAATCAATACGCCACTCAATACGTGAGTGGCGTGGGGTATCCAGTGGCTTAGAGGTGGAGGGGATACATAGGTTGGAAAGAGAAGGTGGATACCACTTTAGGACTTCTCGCTTACTCCTGTGTATCCCCTCTACCTCGAACGCGCAAGATAGGCCGCGCCACTTATGTATAAGTGACGCCACGCATCCGAAGCTTGGTCGGTGTAGCTGCACTGACTGAGTGCTTATAGGCAGTAGCGTGGCTTACACGAAGCTTCTTCCAAAGGGTGAAAGTAGTGCTGTTCCTTTCTAATTCTTATCGTCTATAAGAGTGAATTCTAGTTTGCCTTCATCGCGGCAAATTTTCAAGTTGGCAGCACTACTTTTACGCTTCCTGAGAAAATTCGTATGAGCCACGCCACTGCCAATGAACCACACCAAAGCCACCCAATGCCGCTTGAGCCTCATCCTTGAATCTACAATCAGTGATCACAAAAGATCTGCGCATGCTCTAAGTGAGCTGGGCTCATTGGCTCTAGGCTGCTTCCTTATTGGAAACTGAAATACAGACGCGCATCACAGCCAACAAACGTCAATGCAATCCAAGCATGTGCAGATAAAGGTGACTCAGTTGGAAACACTGATTTAAAATGCAGTGCCACATACACAAACTGCTGTTGAGCAAGTATAAAAAATCGTTACTATCGTTATTCTTTCCATTGCATTTTCACCCACTAATGCTGAGCGGATCATCGTGTCACGCGTGCAGAAAGCAGTAAGAAGCTACAGCTCTCTGTTTTCGACTAAATGAAATGTTAAGATTTATGTGACTAAATGAATAAGCAAGGGTATTCTACTAATCCGCTCAAAAGTACTAACTTACTAATTCGATGAATTACTAGGGTCACATAATTTATTTCTCGTTGCAGACTTGAGTTCACCATTCGATTGCTTGCCTAATGGCGACCCTATACCTGGTGTTCATCGTTGCAGATCTTTGTCTTCTTCTGAGAGCAATTCTCATTCTCCAGTAAGAACTGTTCCTTTTGCCAGACCACATGCTTCTGCCGAGCCATCTTCTCCTGCCGACCCACCCGTTCGTGCCAGGTCCAGGTCTCCTCCTTTCAGGAATAATCGTCGCTTACTTGGATTTAAGTTCGAAGAACTTAGATTTATTCGACTCATTCCCCACAGAAATCCAAGCCGGAAATTCGAACTTCAAAGATACACCTTTCTGCCCAATAATTCAGCACTTCATTTGCGAGCAATAAGGAATGTCCATAAACCCATGCCAACGGAAGAACAAATTGTATTATCAACATTCAATGGTGAAATCTATGCAATATTGAACAAAACGAGAAAGGAAACGAGTTTGCGTGGAATATATCAACTTGTTGGGGAGGTATCAAAGCGGGTGAAAATGAACATGTACACCGGTACGGTTGAGGAATTGACTCCAGATGAAATCGCGGAAACTCCATTAGGCACTCGTGATCCAGTCAAAAAATGTTTTCAAGTGGAACGTGTTTGAGCCACAATTCTGCACAGCATTAATTTAATTTAAAAAATATTTGTGCGATACGGACACATTTTTATCGCACGCCCCGCAAATGTCTGTCAGATTTGGCGTTTCGCGCTCGGTCTTCGTGCTTTCGCTACTTTTATGGATAGAACTTTTAAAATTAAAGGTCAAAACAATGCCAGCTGTAGCTTCGTAATTCTGAATTTCTGTTCGTTTAAGCCGCTTCGTCTTGAAAAAGTACATTCTCATCACTGTTCTCGCGCTTCACAAATTCTGTTTTCATCTTTCTGCACATATGCTACAAAACAACTTATTAATTTGTAATTTTCTGTTATACACATAGTGCTAATAATCTATGACATTAGATATATAGCCTTCATTAGACCAGTGACTGTATAATTTAAGTGATACTGTATTATCTTTTCCCTGGAGGGATATATAGCCCTAGGGACTTCATGAATAAATACAAATACGTATGCATCTCACCAATTTTTTAGAGATTTTCAGATAAATAATTTTTCTTCCTATGATTTTGTCACATCTAGCCTAGTTTTTCTGTGAAATGGAATTTTTGGTTGTTAATAACATTTATCATGATTATAGCAAGAACTGTATGCGTCTTATGAAAAAGTAGATGTGATGAAAATTTTACATCTTTTTGGGATGAATAATTTTGCTTATTGAAATTTTTTCATATCTCGTAACGTTTGGCTTAGAATGTGAATTTCCAACAAAATGATTTTTTAACCGAAAACAAGAATTATTTATTGATATGATGTTTCTTTCACCAAAAGAATCAATTTTCAACCAAATGGATCAACCTTAAACCAAAAAGATAAATTTTCAAGCACGAATATCAATTTTCTACGCAATAAACAAGCGCTGAACAAAATACATATTATCAATCAATAGCTGAATTTTCAACTAACAAAAATCAGTTTCGGAACAAAAATGGAATATTTAAATTTCCATTTGAAGAAATTATTTTTCTAGGGAAGAAACGAACTCACAACAAAATAGTTAAAGTTAAATAGTTAATGTTAAGTTAAACAAAATATTTGAATCGTCAAACCAAAGAGACGAGTTCTCATCCAAAAATGATGACTTTCTAACATTGATCAAAATTAGCTGTTTAAGAAACTTGTTCTTTCTTTTCAGGCCCTCAAAAAGTGTGCCAAAGCACAATCCAATCTGATTATTTTTTTGAAAGTTATCGTGCATACAGACAGACAGACTACACACTACAGACAGGCAGACACGTTGGTAAAAACCTTTTTTTCTAGCTCAGGGGGTTTCAAAACGTGGAGATTTGATGAAAACCGACCAAGTCAAATTTGACATAAAACCAATACCTTCTCATTAGAATGAGAATGTAAAAATGATAAAGCTGTGATTGATGGCTGCAACGATTTTTTCAAACTTCAATATACTACCTCTGATCGCTGGTATGAACCAGAATTCGCGTGTCTCGATTGTTCATCGAAGTTCAAGAAATGGAAATCGAAAAGTTGCCATAAAGTTGACCTAAATCACGTGAAAGATCCTGAAAGTCCACATTTGATATTGCATGTCTTTCACTTGAACTTGATATACACGGAAGATATTCTTCATCATCAGCTTCATGATCATCAGCTTGATCATGATCATCGAGTTGGACATTCTTCAATTCCTGAACTGCAGTTGAGTCAACCATATCGTTTGGGACTTCGGGTTTCGTTACAGTCACAACATTAGCATACTTTATGCGTTTTCGTGTTTTATAATAATGACCGTATACTTCTGTTTGACAAAAATAGCAGTCGTTCGGGTTATGGTAAGGCTGATGATGCCATATCATCGGAGAAGATAAAGTAATTCGAACTTTATGGCAACTTTTTGATTTCCATTTCTTGAACTTCGATGAGCAGTCGAGACACGCGAATCCTGGTTCATACCAGCGATCAGAGGTAGTATATTGAAGTTTGAAAAAACCGTTGTAGCCATCAATCACAGCTTTATTATTTTTTAACTTCCAACGATGCTGCTGATCCACAAACAAACCACATATAAAACAAAACTTATTGCGATTATCGCACATATTTTCCTCACAAATTCAAATGAAGCACTGAAATTTGGAATGATGGAGCGTCTTGAGAAATATCCTTTTTGTGTTAGTGATGGTACAAGGAGGACTAGGGACACCGTGTTCACAAAAAGAAAAGAATGGAAAATTTGTTTTGGGTATTGAATAATTTCAATATATTGTACTGTTTTGTACTGTACTGCACTGTACTGTACTAGCCAATAGAAATTACATAGCTTTGATGATGGTTGATATCATTTTCATCCCTCGCGACGCACCCTAATGTAAATTTCACGTCCGCTACGTACATGCAAATTTAGCAACAAGTTCTTAAAATCTTAAAACTCACACAACTCCGTCAATTCTCTTCGAATTTAATTCAAAAGAAGCTCATTCGACGCAAAATTAAATTTACTTTCAAAATAGTGTGTTAAAAAAATCTTCAAAACTGAGTAATATCGTAAATATATCGTCAAATTTGGACGAATGGAAAAAAAATCGAAAAATCGCAAATACTTTCAACTACAGTCTCGTCAGTTTTTATCTAAACAAAATAAGAAATACAGGGTCTGAAAGGCCTGTTCATTTTTGAAATAAAAAAAAAATTCAAATCGGATAAAAATTATGGAAGTTATGAGTGATTTTTCTCATAAAACTCCCAAAAACGATTTTTTGGCCATAAAATAAGAATATGGGGGTGTATGGGAAATTTCTCCTATACAGTTTTTCTTAGTTTTACTAGATCTACAGCTTGTGCTAGGTCCCCATAAAAGTGCAAAATCACTGTCATACAGTGTTATTGAATGTTAAACTCTGTTGGCAAAAATCAATTTTTTTGTTGAAGATTCATCTCTTTAGGCAAAAATTTAACTATTCTGTTGAAAATTCTTTTTTTTCGGTTAGAAATAATTATTTTTTGATGAAAATTCGACTATTCTATTTTTTGTTAAAAATCATTATTTTTTGGTATAAATTCTTCTTCTTAGTTGAAACTTTATATTTTTCGTTAAAAACTAAAATCTTTTGGTTAATTAATTACAAAAATAATTTCAGCTGAGTATTAAAATTGTATTTCTTTCAAATTTACTCAAGTTACGGAAACTTATTACAAATTCAGTTAAAAATTGCACAGTAGGGTAAGTGTGGGTATTACCGTGGATGCTCCGATTATCGCGGTTTCAAAGATAAATAATGATTTAGAATGTTTTGAATGTATATAATGCTTTGAAACAATTCAGAAAATTATGATGTGATATATTTTTACTTGTCATCAATAAATCAACTGCGGTTACTATGTTTTTAACTAATTTGTTGTAATTTGAATTTCGCATGCTTCCGATACTGATAGTTTTACTGCTTCGATTTGTGGGCAGGTCATGAATACGTTCTGAAAAACTACTTCTAATTTCGTCTCGGGAAACTAAATATTTATTGCAATCTTTTTTTTAGTAAAGAAAATATATCATTTTTCTCAAAATGCATGCTAAAAGACAAAAAATACTTATTTCTTTATATTTTTTACCAAATCAGTATTTGGCACACGATTTGCCTTGTTGCATGTTCTACCGCGGCTTTCCAGGCGCTATATCATAACCTCAAAACTAACCCTACTGAGTCGCCAGTGATAATGCCTGTCAGTGTCGCAGTGTGTCTTTCATCCAAGTAATTTGTGAGTACGTGTTAAAAAATGGTGAAAACTGACAAAAAGAAATCTATGCCGAAAAAAGCTACCGGGAAAAAGAAGAGTGTAAGATCAGTGTCGAGGAAATACAAAGTTCCGGAGTCAACTCTAAGAGGAAAAATATGCAATAAATATGCAGACAAGAAGCCGGGGCCTGCTACAATACTAAGTACCGAAGAGGAAAAGGAACTAGTCAGCTGGATATGTCATTGCTGCAAAGCTGGGTTTCCCATTACGAAACACCAATTACTTGAAAGCGTTCAAGTAATTTGTCAAAATTTAGAAAAGAAGACTCCATTTACTGATAATAAGCCAGGAAGAAGTTGGTACGAGGCATTTTTTAAGCGTCACCCAGAAATTTCCGCAAGGGTTTCAGAAAACGTTTGCTTAAATAGAGCAAAAGTTACAGAACAAAGTCTAAGAAAGTGGTACACAGAAACATCAACCTATCTCAGTTCGGATAATTTCGAGGAAAATTTATTATTCATTGGAGCAGAACGAATTTTCGACAGTGATGAAACAGGTAATAACATAAATAGAAACAGTAATATATACAATATTATATAAAGTATGTATAATTATTGAAAATGGTAATGCATTTTGACAGAAAATAAATAATGATATGAATAAATGAAAACTAACATAGCAAACGTCTCCCAATAATCATGACCTATGTCACAGTAATCGTGATTTTATTTTCATTGAATGGATGTAATTTCTATTTGCTATTATAAAATGCTAAAAATTAGTGAGTTTCAACACATTTTTTATAACAATATATTCCAACTATAACCAAGTACACAAATACTAAATAGTAATAATTAAATTTACAGGAGTTCCACTAAATCCGAAGCCTCCTGCAGTGTTAGCACCTAAAGGTTCGAAAAATGTTTACAACATAGTAGGAAACATCGAGAAGGTAAACATAACCGTCTTAGTGACAGGTAATGCTGCAGGTGAACTTGCTCCGAGCTTTATATTTTTCTCGGGAAAGTCTTTGCCAAAAAATGCTGTAGAAATGGCACCAGCGGAATTCGCTTTTGGATATAGCGAAAATGGATGGATGACTTCAAAAACTTTTTATGAATACATGGTTAATGTATTTGAGCCTTGGTTGACCACGAAAGAAATAAAACGTCCAGTAGTTTTCTATTTTGATAGCGCTGCATCACATCTAACACTTCATCTCAGCAGATTTTGTTCGGAGCATGGAATCGTGCTTGTAGTGTTACACCCAAATGCCACGCACATTACACAGCCCCTGGACGTGTCTTTTTTTCGAACCTTCAAAGCTGAATGGCAGAAGATTAATAAAATGATCTGTGACAGTTCTTCGAGCATAGGTATAAAGAAATACCAATTTGCTCCAGTATTAAAAAGAACACTCGATGTCATGGATACCAAGAAGCTCTTGATAAATGGATTTAAAAAATGCGGTTTAGGCCCATTTAACGTCAACGCTATCGATTTCACTAAGGTTTTTAAACGAAATGAAGATCCACTTGACTCTGAAGTATCCATCGAAAATTCAGGAATTATTCACAAAAGCTTAGATCCGTTGCAAGTTGTAGAAAGTTTGCTGACCAAAGATAAGTTACACGCATTTCGCTTGAATGAAGATCATATTTGGAGAGGATTACCAAAATATGGAAGCCTTTTTGAAATTTGGTATAATTTATCGCATCCAGGTGAAGACATAGCAACAAGTAACTCTGAACATGACGAGGTAAATTATACTTTTTTATAGGCCAAACTAATCCAGTTTCTCCCTTATTGTATTAATTAATTTAGTTTAATTCTGTTCTTTTGTTGAAGGTCGAAATCCTGAATGAGTCTTCAAAAGTTGGACAAAAGGATTTAACACCAAGTGAAGGATTTGTAAATCATAGCTTCAACTCCAACTTCGAAATTCTAACTAGGTTCTCAGAAGATGAGAGAAACGGCTTAAGAAAAACACTAGAATTTATAAAAGACTCCGACTACCATCAAGTACATACATAATTTTTTACCCTCATAGATTTCTTCTGTAATTTTACATATATATTTATTGATATATTCGACACATCTCTATTGACTATACTATATATGCAACAATATTCATATACATTATACGTTATAATACGTTTCTTGAAGAGAAGAATCTCCCAGACGTAAGATGGTCTCTTATATTATTTCACTCTAATTTAAAATAGAAATACTAATTGAGGTTTACGATTAATATATATGTATATACATATTTTACTCTTATTTTCTACTGGAATATGAACAATACTTATTAATAAAAGAAGGTTGATATTTCAGAGAAGTACTTAGTGTAATTATAATATAATTCCTAAATCAGAATTGAATGACTTTTTCAGATACCTGAAACTTGTCTAATTTTGGAAGGAAATATAACTTTGAATGAAAACAGTTTTAATATGGAGATAATAAACGACTCTGTTTTTCCGTTGGCACAAGAACTGTCTGCTGATACCAATGACACTGATAAGACAGATCTATCCTTTCCTTTTATTACAAAACCTTCGACAGATGAGTCCACCATAACAGAAGAACACTTCAGTGCTGTCTCAGACAAGCAATTTGATAATTCGGATGTTCTTGGTGAATCTATCATTATAACTGTTGAGGACACCTGTGAGATTGCAAACGCGAAAAAGCTGGAGGAAAAGCTAGTCAATTCTCAAATCTCCAATGATTATTCCGTTGTTCTGAAGAAGCCTATTATTACATCTATGAACAACACCTGCGCGAGTGCAAATACAGAAAAGCTCGAGGAAAATCTAGTCACTTCTGAAATCTCAAATAATCATCCGGATGCTCTTGGAAAGTATATTTTTATAACTATTGAAGACACTTGTGAGAGTGCAAATGCAGAAAAGCTAGTCAATACTGCAATCTCGGATGATGCCGCTGCAAAAAAGTCTTCTGCTCTGAAAGATGTAAGCTCCGATTTCACTCCTACTTCAATGAATGAATTGCTGAACAATAATACAACATCACAATCTGATGGGATATTTAAGGATGTTGGTGAAAACAAAAATACGGCAGAATCGAAATTGAACGATCGCAATGTTTTACAAGATATTTCAAATACGAGCGATACAAAGTCAACAGGATCTGTGAAACGATTTTTATCTTGGCCAAATGATAATCAACTGAGTCAAAATGGCAAGCGAAGAAAATCTAAAGTAAAAATGTCATCCGTTGTTTCTGGAGCTGAGTGGCAACAAATTGTGCAAGCAAAAGAAGATGAAGAATTTTCAAAGGCTGAGGAGGCACAATTAAGAAAAATAATTAAAATAGAAAAGAAAGAAGAAATAAAAATCAAAAAGGAATCTGAGCGAATAAAAGAGGAAGAAAAGAGATGGCAAAAAGAGCAATCAAGATTTGAAAAAGAACAGCAAAAACTATTAAAGCAACAGCAAAGAATAAAAAATCTTGAAGTGAGAAAGAAAGCCACAGAAGAATTTTTATTGAAGAGTAAAAAAAGAAGAAGCTAAGATTATAGAAAGTATTGAATCTTTGAAAAAGAGACAAGAGGAACTTCATTCACAATGATATAAATTTAATATAACTTTGAAAATATTTGTTTATTTCGCGTTGCAATACTGTAATTTTTAAAAATTGTTAATAAATTTATTAATATATTTAAGTCATGCCTAATTTACACAATTAAAAGGTTTAAATCTCCTAAATTATTGGTAACTTCATTTAAAATAAAATAGCAGTATTACCAGCGCCGTAATTGGGTTACCACGGTAGTTGACGCGCAGTAACTCATGCAAACCCGCGGTAATACCTACATGGAACATTTTTTTTAGATTCGCATTTTTCACGTAAATCTAATTTTTTTTCACATTCTAACGACTGAATTCTATTGATTAAATACCAAATATTGCTTCACGAATCAATGTGTAACGAATTTCTCATTCAAACACTTGTTTTTTATCTTCAAAAGTCGTCTTGACTTTTTTTCCGCTGTAATACCCACACTTACCCTATTTGAGTGTACGTTTTTACAACGATAAGAAAAAAAATCCGTATTTGAATGAAGATTATATTATGATACAGTTAACTATTCATATAGAAAAAAGATATGGAAAGCAAATAATTAGCTTTATTACTCTTTTTCATTAGACGCTGTGAAAATGTTTTGAAGCCTCTTTGGCTCATGAAATTTATCTTTTTAATTCCCTTAAAACATTTCATAAAATTTATATTACTTTTTCAATGTTCCAAATAATAGCGGATTTTTCTTAGATAACTAGAGCATTACACGTTCAGTGATATCAGCTTTGTCTAATAGCGTGAGTAAATTGTTTTCTTGAAACTGATTCTTATCAAATGCAAATATCTGAGAAGAACAAAATGTACGCCTTCAGTGATTCATGAGATAATGACTAGAGGCTATATGTATTATAAAATCCAGTGAAGCACCAGAATAATTATTAGTCGAAGTCTGCATTACTACATTAATCAGTCTTTCGTCTTGTTGGAAAAGATGAACACTTTTCAAATTCTCTTCTTATCTTTGGTGGTTATCCTAAATTTTGTTGGTGAGTATAATAATACGATATATATCTATAATTTCAATTACATTTTCACATATATGCAAATCAACATTTTTTCCAACTAATCTGCATTCTACAGTTTTCCCTTCGGGATGTTTAGTTTTGAATGAAAATAGCTGCACACAACCCTTTTCCTTCATAACTCGTCGTTGTTCAGCAACTTCGAAGTTCACCAGTTCTAGAAAATACTTTTTCCTCAAGCAATTTGAGTTTTAGATTAAAATTGGCTGCACTTAAGCCATTTTTCTCTTAACCCGTAATTGTGCAACAACTTCCGTGTAAACCATGTTTAAAAAATACTTCTTTTTTAAGTAAATACTGGCCACACCCAAAGCTTTTTTCTTATGAAACGTCATTGTACAACAACTTCTAAGTCCATCAGGTCTAAAAATACATCATTCTTGAGGACTTCAAGTACTCAATAAAGATTGGCAGCACACAGCCAATTTTTCTCCGTGACCTACCATTTTACAACAACTTACGAGCAAACTTATCTTTTCTTACTTTTATTTTACAAATTTGTTCTTACATGTTACTTTCCTTCCTGTGGAATCAAACATTTTGCAGGAAAATGTATTTTCTATACCTGATAATGTCGTTTGATGATAGCCAGCCCAAGTAGCCATTGCAGTGCGACCAATAGCTATTTAGAACTCAAATTCTTGAAGGACAATGTAAATGTATGTTGTTCAATTGATGCACTTGGTTCTTGAATAAGATGAATTTTGTATACCTGGTGCATTCGGAAGATTTTTTGCAATGACGGTTCGTCCCAGTAACCATTGGGGAGAGACCAATCTTCATTTAAAACATAACTTCCGGGAAGAAGATATATTTTTCAGACCTAGTGCACTCAACAGTAGATGTACAATGACGCGTCATCAGAAAAATGGGTGTGGCTAATCATTATTTGAAATCTAACTTCACCGCGGAAGATTTAGTTTTTAGACCTGATGCACTCCAAAGTTGTTATGCAATGGAGGATCATATGAAAAATGGATGGGATGCTGCAAATCTTCATTTAGAACTTAACTTCCTCGAGGAGGATGTATCATTTACACATGAGCATTCGGAGGTTTATGTGGAAAGTCGACGGAATTTTCAACTGGAATTTCCGTGGAGTACTTTCCGGGCAATCTTTTCACGTGAGGGGCTACATGTACAAGAATATGGTTTTGTTGCGAGCGCATGTTATGTCGACCCAGTCGGTTTGACGTTCCTAGTACACGTTCTTTAGCTTTTTGCTTGAAATTCCACAGTGATGCGTTAAATATATCAATAGCAATAGTATTTGTAGACATTAGATTTACATTGTTACATAATCAATAGAGAGTTGTTCTCTATTTTAAGTTTGATAAAGGCATGGGAAGATGGAAAAGTGTTTACAGTCTTGTCTGATATTGAGGTACAAAGATTGGTAGTATAGGAAGCATGTATGGACAATCAACATCAAATATAATCGGCTTGAAAAGAAATAGTATGGAGGCTACAGTTATCTCATCTTCCAAAGACCCTCTTTGTAGGCTATAGATTTCAAAATTCTTCCTTGAAACTTTTCTACAATTTCTTTTGCTTTATATATTGGAAACCAAGCTATTGATGCATATACTAGTCTCACATTGTTTCAAGATCATGAATAATAGAAATCCTTTCCAGGCCAATTTTATTCATTACATAGCCATGTATTATCGGATTTATTTTTTGCCGAAAATATATGATGCTGCATTTAGGTAAATCAAGACCAAGTGAGTTACCTTTGCACCAGTTATGCAATGTCATTGAATTATGCAATGCATAACAATCTTCAAGTCCCGATAATGTCGGGTAAATTTTGGTATCGTCAGCGTAGATAAGGTTATGATCCGATAAATACTTGACTGTCCTGTGAACGAATCAATTTTCAGCCTACACTATTCATCCAGGTTGATACAGTGATGAGAGAAGAAAATGTGGGTTCATTTCAATGTGGACTTCAGACACACTCAGGTAGGCTTAATCGCGGTTGTTGTGAAACAGGACAGTGGTTATACAAACGACGGAAACACGGCCAGAAAATTTTTGGAGAATTACGACACAATATTTTAATAATGACTTACTCCTGTGGTTAGTGTCCTTACTACCCTAAGTCAAATTATGTGCGTTAGCATACACGACCGATGAGCCACCGATATAAAGTGCTGCTCTAGGTTTTTCTACGGTACTATCATATATAACTAATCCACCCATCATACTTGAGCCTCTAACTTTCACCTTGTAAGCCCAAGGATCTTGTATTAATGCAAAAGCCGCATGGTCTGCTATCAAACGTCTGCTTAAGGAAGCATACGCTCCTTTAGCATGATAAAGTTTTATCTGGATAAAATCCAGACTGAAAAGGAGACATCTAGTTTCCATCCTAACTTTCAGTTTTCTCCTTCACCTTTTCCGAAGACAAATCTGGTGCTCCGTCTACAATTGCAATCTTGGTTTTTGAGATGATCTGCTTGAGGCCTGTGAGACATAGTGAGACATAGAGGCCTGTGACATAGTGAGGCCTGCAGTCGATCTGCTTAAAACTCTCGACCACTCCTGGCGCTGCAGTTATTACAAGTTGGGTACCTTGTCTACACTGATTGACTTCAATAACCTTCCATCCTTCTGTTTTGATGTTTGGATTTCGCATTGCTATCCTTTTAGCTACTGCTGTTGGTTCCGCGTATACACTACAAATCCATGCCAGAAGCTTTACTAGCGTTGGGAGGTCTTTGCTGTCAATCACTTTTATCTTAGCTCCCACTCAAGGTTGTAATCCACCAACAGCTCCAATCAGCTAAGTTCGGGATACTTCTTCCGAACAGAGGAAGATGAGGGTATTATTTTTTAAGCGGCAATCCTCAAATCTTGGGATGACTTCTCCAGGTTGCAATCCATCTATTTTTTTTCTAATGCCGCTTCAATTGCCTTGGAATGGTCATCACCGAGTTTTTTCAATGGAAACCCCTCGAAGAAGCGGCCACTTTCAGGTTACTTCGAAAAGCCTGGCTATAGGAGACTATTGGACGAACTTAGAATGAAATACAAAACGTTTCCATCAAATAATTGAATTTTTAACTAAAATCGATCAATTTCACCGGTCCCGGCAAATTTTCAAGTTGGGAGCACTACTTTCATGCTTCCTGAGAAAATTCGTATGAGCCACGCGACTGCCCATGAGCAACACCAAAGCAACCCAACGCCGCTTAAGCCTCATCGTGGAATCTACAATCAGTGATCGCAAAAGATCTGCGCATGCTTTAAGTGAGCGGGGCTCATTGGCTCTAGGCTGCAGATAAAGGTATCAAAAATCGTTACTATCGTTATTCTTTCCGTTGCATCCTAACCCACTGATGTTGAGCGGATCATCGTGTCACGCGTACAGAAAGCTGTACGAGAGAGTCGTTACAATTGACATCGATAACATCATTTAGAGATTTTTCAATGAGAATATATAAACTCTAAAATACACTGATTCGCTATCCTTTTGGAGCTGCATACGAAGCAAAAAGAAGCTAGAGCTCTCTGCTTTCGACTTAATGAAATGTTAAGATTTATGTGACTAAATGAATCAGTAAGGGTATTCTACTAATCCACTCAGTAGTGCTAACCTACTAATGTGATGAATTGCTAAGTAACATAATTTATTTCTCGTTGCAGACTTGAGTTCACCATTCGATTGCTTGCCTAATGGCGACCCTATACCTGGTGTTCATCGTTACAGATCTTCGTCTTCTTCTGCGAGCAAATCTCATTCTCCAGTAAGGACTGTTCCTTTTGCCATACCACATGCTTCCGCCGTGTCATCTGCTCCTGCCGACACACCCGTTCGTGCCAGGTCCAGGTCTCCTCCTTTCAGGAATAATCGTCGCTTACTTGGATTTAAGTTTGAAGAACTTAGATTAATTCGACTCATTCCCCACATAAATCCAAGCCGGAAATTCGAACTTCAAAGATACACCTTTCTGCCCAATAATTCAGCACTTCATTTGCGAACAATAAAGAATATCCATAAACCCATGCCAACGGAAGAACAAATTGTATTATCAACATTCAATGGTGACATCTATGCAATCTTGAACAAAACGAGAAAGGAAACGAGTTTGCGTGGAATATATCAACTTGTTGGGGATGTAGAGAAGCGGGTGAAAATAAATATGTACACCGGCACGGTTGAGGAATTGACTCTAGATGAAATCGCGGAAACTCCATTAGGCACTCGTGATCCAGTCAAAAAATGTTTTCACATAGAACGTGTTTGAGCCACAATTCTTCACAGCATTAATTTAATTTGAAAAATATTTGTGCGGTACGGACACATTCTTATCGCAATTCTGATTTTTTTTTGTTGAAGCCCCTGCACCTTGAAAGAATACACTATCATCACCGGTCTCGCGCTTGATTAAACTGTGTCCTAAATGCAAAATTTCTAAATTGAATGTGTATTTTATTAACATCTGAACCTTAGACCGGGACTCCTTATGCAAACATTGCAAAATAAAGTACACATTTTATACCTTTCCATGATTTCATTTGAATTAGCCTAAAAAATTTACGCGGACAATATAACCTGAGGTAGTTCAAAATCGTAACCAAAATTTTGGAAGTTGAAGTCAAATAATTTTTTATTTAAAACAGTAAATCTTCGGTGATAAACGCTTGCTGGTTATATTCTTCAAAATCTAATAATTTACTATCAAGAGTAGCAATTTCAGACGAAAAACAAAAACATAACGTAACAGAAATTGTGTCATAATTATTATATTATTTTCGAAATATCGACATTGTTCACTAACTTTTTTCTTGAGTTTTCAACAGTTCAAAATGGAATTCAAAAACCAACTTCTCAATGGTAATCCCCGGGGGAATGGCAGTGGTAATAAGCCCGGCTAAAACTACAAAGAATGCATCTTCTTTTTGGATCAATCTTTTTCTCTTCAAAATTCAGCTATTTGGATGAAAGTTGAAGTAAATTACTAAAAATTATTTTTTTCAATTTATTGATATATTTTATTTACTTATAACAACTAGGAAAGTTTTTAGATATGATTAATCTATGCTACAGTGGTATTGTTTTGTATATTCATTTTGCTTATTTGATAAACTGTTTTGTAGAACAAATGCTGCTAACAAGGATTCCTAAAAACAATTTTTCAGTTTTTCAAGTATACGTAACATATTCTCAATTTTTTTCTCCTGAAAAATATTTGCCAAAGAGTGATCTTATATTTACTCTTCATACATTCTTAAAGTCTCTGAGCTTCTCAAGGTAGAATGATATAAACACCTATTTTTGCTTCAAACGAAATTATCTGAGTTTCTCGAGGTAAAATAATCTTGCACGGGTGAGAGTTTATCTTCTTATAAATAAATTTTGTGATAATACTTGAAATATTCCACGGCATCAAACCCGAAAATTATCCCTATATCCATATATATTATACGTTTATAAATTTAAAATACTATGTAAACTTTATGACAATAAACAATTATTATTCATATCATATATTTGCTACTAAAGTATAATAATTGAAAAATGTTCTATTTCAGGAATTACAAACTAATCTTAATCACTATTCTTATGGTTTCCCCATGAAAATATTATATCTCAGAGGTTTAAATTTTGATCGCACAATACGCTTCTATCATTATGTAAATAATGTTGAAAATGTTACAAACTCACGTTCTTTCACTGATCATTTTACAATTGCAGCTTTCTAAATAATTGAGATGAAAAATTCAGGTTTCTTTTAGAATTACTTTGAAAACTTTAAGATCAGAATTCATGTGGATATATAAGTATAACTTACATACAAAAAAAAATTTAGATTTTTTTTCGTTTGGCGGCGCTTCACTACCGCCAATCATTAATAAGATTTAATCGATCTATACAAAATAATATCGAATAATAAAATTACGTTCTCAATGTTTTTAATATATTCTTAACATTTCTAGTTCTTAAATATTTTTCGTCTTTTTGACAGAGATGTCATCAGGTATACCGCCCAATGAAAGGGACTTTCTGGCAAAGTTTGGGATGACAAGTGAATCTGCTAATCATCAAGGTAACCCTGGTAGAAATAAAAATTGATAAGAAAAGCGTCAATTAATTTTAAAACTAATAATAATCTCTTGAACTAGAAAATATTCCACATGCATGAAACCTTGTTCCCAATGTTTTGAAAAAATTGTGGAAAAAGTCAGAAAATTGATTTTAAATTGCCGATTTGTGAAGAAAACACCATAAACGTTAGAACATCAGCAGTTTTTCTTGAAGGTTCTTACAGATATAACTTCAATAACCATGACCTGATAAGGGTATGCGAAAATTTGTATGTATTCAATAGGGTGGTCTAAATTTATACCCAAAAAAATTCGACTTTCGACTTTGGTTACCGATCCCCACCAATTTCTTCTTTTTCAGAAAAAAGAAATTCACAAATTTTTTTTTAATAGGGCAGCATTAACCTGCGCGCCCAGGTTATTAAAGTTAACATGGTTATAAATTAAAATTGTCAAAAGTTATTATTTATTTGGATAAATTACACAATTTACAAATTCTGAGATTAATGTATTTTTTACGCTGCGTTTGGCAATTATTCAAACAGTTTGTGGTACTGCGGTTGTATGAAGAATGTCTGGTGATGTTTGGTGGAATTAGAAAATCCGTGCAGCCACCCGCGAAAAGAAACAAGCTAATCAATGAAAGTTGAGCATCAGAGGACTTGGTCGTGAGGAGTAAAATAGACTTGAAAATTATTAGAGACCAAAAAAGGAAAGTGAAACTACTATTCAAGGACAGTAAAAATGAAATCAAAACAGAAAAAGAGAAGAAAATGCAAGTCGATTTTGAAGGAAGCAAGAAACTGTTGTATGAGTTGCTGTTGATCGGTATGAAAGGAAGTATAAGTATAGAGTTCGTCAACATGAGAAATAGCAAGGGTGAAATGCTATATGAGACAGACGAGCTACTAGACGCTTTGAGAGACTTCTGAAAGAAATTATTGGAAAGTGAAGCTATAGGGCACCACAACTGCGATAAAGAGCACGACGTTAGAAAACCCTTTAAAGAGATTCACATGTTGTGCGAGTTAGAAAATTTATGGAGCGAGATGGGAGAAAGTTCCAGCTTACTGGAAAAAGTTTAATATTGTCTCAACATAAGAAGGAAAGGAATATGAAAGCAGCTGTAATAATTACAGATGTGTCAGCTCACTGAGTACCAGTGATTGATCAGCAACCCAGGACGGTGCATTTATGTGAGACCGAGAGACCGACATGTTGTTCAAATGAACAATTCGGGAACTCTAGATTGGTCTAGACTAGAACAGAGTGAGTTACGCTTACTCCGAAAGAGACTTGCTTTAACGATCTAATAATAATTATTAATATAATGTTTCAATTCAAATAAAACTGTGACAGATCTTATGGGGATGAGAAAAATTATAATCCATTCATTGTTTATCAGAAATAATTATAACAAATTAAATTATAGGTGTGTCTTACACCTTGGCTCACCGCTCACCCGATTTCTTCAATATAGGCTTTGCCACAAGAACAAGGGATTTTATATACTCCCGGATCACTGAGAGGTGCCCCTTCATTTTTAAGGTTGTTCAAAAGTTTTCCCATTTTCGCAGTTGGTTTAAATATGGTTTAGATGTTGTGTTAGTTGAGAATCCTTCCTATTGTGATACCTTGAATGTAGGGTACGGTGGTGATTCTTTTTCTCTCTCTTTCTTCAGAAGGTTGTGTCGACTTGTTTTTTGAGTGTTTTGGAGACAGCTCTGTATACAAGGGAGTTGATGACCGATTGGTTTCTAAATGGGTGGTGGTGGGAGGAGGCATTTAGGTATCTGTTTGTAAGGTTGTTTTTCTGTGAACTTCATGTCCCAATGTGTTATCAGATCTTTTGTAGCTTAGTACGTCTAAGAAAGGCCATTTTCCTGGTGAACTGTATATCAGGGTGTGATCAATTGATGAAATCGGAAAACTGGTGTAATTTATCTAGTCCATGCCTTCAGATGACAAAAGTGTCGTCAACGTAACGGTACCAAAATTCCGGTTTAAGCTTGAATTGTTAGAAGAGTTTAGTTTCTAGATTCTCCATAAAGATCTCGGCTATTACAGGTGAGATTTGAAATCCCATTGCTATCCCAGAGGTTCTCCGTAGCATTGGATGTTGAAAGAGAAGTAAGTATGACTAAGTCACTGTTCCATCAAAGGTATGAGAACGGAGAAGTTTGCAAACGATTAGTACGTTCAATTTATATATTGTTTGCTGTCAAGTTCAGAGTCTTTTAGAAGGGTTTTTGTTTTGCTGACTGATGTTCTTGTGGGGTCTCATTTAAGTTTCTTATATGTATCGACAGTTAGAAGGTCCATGATTTTGTTGTTATGGTCTTCTTTATTCATAATTGCTGTTGTGTTTCCTTTGTCTGCGAGTAATATTATGATGACCTGCTGTCAAATCTGTATGTTGTATTCTTTCTTTCAAGAGGAACAAACTTCTTTCATATAGCATTGATTTCAATCCAGATGTTCTCAAATTATCTTTCAACTGTAAGAATTTTAGAGCGATGCTGTTGTCCCTGCACCATTTCCAAAGAGCAAACTATATGTTAGTAGCTTAGCGTGAGAAGACTTGAGCTTACTTAAAGTGTGAGTTTTAGCAAGGAAACTCTCCCAGTGAAGTTCTTTTATAATATATGTGCAATGCTTTTACGATGATTCATCATAATAAATTTAAAAAAAGTTTTTCGGATTTCAATCGTGTGTTAAACTAAGGATCTTGCCGACGTTTCATGAACTGGACGAAGCGCCCCACCGTTTGGACTGGTCGAAATTGATTGGCTAATCAAGTATTTTTTCAAACCATCCAAACCATATTTAAACCACCTGCGAAAATAGGACGACTTCTAAGTAACTTTAAAGCTAAAAAAGCATCTCTTAGTGATCCGGGAGTATATCAAATCATATCAGAACAGAAAATAGCATTTTATTTGATAAGATGACCGTGATTGCAAACACATACTATATTTCTCGTAACAAAACACAGAAAAGCCATCGAAATCTTCAAACACCCTAAAAACATCAGTAGGGACAATGGATACAATACCAGTCCGATTTGGCTTTCCGCTCTCCCGGTTTTTTCAAAAGATTTGATTGGCCAATTAAGTTCGACCAGTCTCCACCGTGCGGTGGTGCGCTCTAGCCAATCACAGGCTTTGTAGAAAGTATATATAAGAACACCATAACCTGAGAATTCAGTCTTAACTTAGTCCTGAAGAAGCAAACTGCAATGTTCACAAGACGTCAGCAAGATTCATAGTTTTGCACATGATTGAAACCTGAAAATCCTCTTTTAAAGTTATTATAATTTTTAATTAATTCTGACAGTTCAATAAGTTTCAGCTTAATGATTTTCTGTATTTTCAATAATCAACTATCTTTTTGACAAGAATTTGGGTGGTTAAATGCAACTAAGAAGCTATGTATGCAACTATTATTCACATAAATATTTTTTTTTATTTTTCAGAAAGATATAAATATATTTTTTCGTATATAATCATAAAAAATAAGTCATCATTAACAAACCAGAAAGATTTTATTCCAGCCGCAGCATTAGTTTATCAATCTTCATGAAATGAATGAAACCTTCCGTGAATTATCAAATATGAGAATAAGGAGTTATTAATAGTACATTTTCAGTTCATTCTACAAAAAAATTAAGCCTAATCATTCATACATTGTCCAGCAGCGTACTTGAAGATTGAGTTTATTCATTTATACGTAGTCAGGCTGCATATTTGTTTACAAAAATTGTTCAACTAATTGAAAAATAGCAGCTTTTTCAACTAATCATGAGCATAAGTTACGTTTTTTAAAAATTATATGCAAGAACAATGAATTTCAACACAGAAGTTTTGACAAAAGCAGTGTGGCAGTTTTAATGCAAAATTCAAATTAAATAAATAGAAGATTGAAATGTGTTTTCGAACCGCAAAGTTTCAAATCCGTCAATCGTAATGTTTGGGGTTAACAATTTTTTGGTTTTGAATATTTGATTTTATATTACTGAATACCTGAGCACTGTTCTTTTTTTGAATAAAACAAAAATTGGATAGCCTAAGAGTTTGATTCTGAAAATCATGAATCAATTTATATTTATAGTCGATCAACGAGAAACAGTTTCTATCAAAAGTTTTAAATTTGAGAAGATTTCAATTTTTCATTGTTTACATATTGCAAACTACATTTCAAAATCCTTTTAAATTCTGCATTGTAAGCTGGATATTTTCAAAAAGCTCATGCATAAACTTTTATACTGTTCTACGTTTTGATTGAAGGTGTGACGAATTGTGGTATCACACTAAATTTTCTAAACGCCTTGCGATTGAAGTTTGTTTTCTAACTGGAAATTCTGCGATTTCTTCCAGAGTCAATTCTTCAACCGTGCCAGATTGAAATAATTCACGAGTGAATCTGAAAAAAGCAAAAAAATTGAAATCCAACTCATTTTAAATCGCATTATACCACCTATTATGTACTAAATTTGTAATATTTTAAGCGATTGGTCCATTGGCCACCATAAGAAGATTTTTTAAATTGAATTCACGGTGTCACAAATTGTGCTTTAGACGCGAATTACTTTAAAATTCTTTTTGATTGAAACTTGGCTGCCTATTGGACATTCTGCGAGTTCTTCTGAAGTCAATTCCTCAACTGTGCCGCTGTGCATGTTTATTTTTGCCCGTTGCCCGAACCGATTAATAGATGTATACATTCCACGAAGACCTATGTGTTTGTTTGCTGATCTTTCCAATATTGCACATACGTCACCATTGGACGTTGATACTACAATTCGTTCTCCCGATGGCATGGGCTTGAGATTATTGTTTACAGCTTTCAATTTAATTGGTTTACCAGGAGGAAAAATGTATCTTCGAAGTTCGAACTTTCGGTTGGGATGCTTCTTGGGAATAAGTCTAATAAAATTAAGTTCTTCAAATTTGAATCCAAGTATGCGATGAAAAGTTTCCCTGAGAGGAGGAGACTTGCACCTGGCCCGAGGAGGATGCTCGCCAGATGGAGGAGATCTGGCAGGTGGAGGAGACCTGGCAGAAGAATTAGGTATGGCAAGAGAAAGAGTCGTGTCTGGAGAATGTCTGCCAGGAGAAGAAAAAGATGGTCCATAACGAGAAACACCAGGATGAGGGTCGTCATTAGGAAAGCACTCGGACTGTGAACTTAATTCTGCAACAAAAGACAGAGGATTACATTTTCCTTGAAGTACACTATCGTATGTTGGTATATCATCAATTGTAAATGTTGTTGCAATTAGAGTTCTTATTTCATAACCTTCTACATTTCTTTTCGCCAAACGTCTTTATCCCCTCATGAAACATTACAAAGAAAATTTCGAAGTTCAATATCAAATTTACATATCATTATAGGAAAATAACCATTTTTGTTTCGATGAAAAAGTTGTAACTTTTGCCGTTCACATGTTATATACTCTGCCAGTCGTAGTTTCTCAGAATCTAGCAATCCCAAAGAACCACTCCAAGTGTATTTAGCAGGTGTAGTTATTTTCAAATTGAAATTTGTTCTTCTTCAGCTGAAAAGGGGTTTGTTGAATGTGGTAGAGATAATCACCTCTAAAACATTCAACAAACACATTCAAATGTTGATTTGCTGATAAGAACTGTAGCAATATGAATAACTACCAAAGTCTTACCAGGCAGGCTGGTGATTCTTTCCAATGTAAACCTTTCCTAGCATTTCTAGTTAAAATCAATTGAGACGGAATGCAATAAATATGCTGAGGGTGGTTTGTTGCATTGTTGATTATTGCCGTATGGACTGAAATATTCATTAGAGTCATGGGAAAATAAATGTTCTAATATTTTTTAATTGTGATGTGACGAAATTTTGTTGTCGTTTTGAATTGAAGGCAGCTAAGATGGGGTTCTCTAAATATCCTAGCAATGATGTATTTCGTTACAATGTTAAGAATATTAGTTCGAGTTTTGGGGTTGACTGTTGAATGTATTCATGTTTTACACAGGGAAACTTAAAAATTTTTTTATCAAAAGTGCTAGGGGAGGCTTTTGATGTGTTGCTGATTTTGGATTATTGCCAAGCCTGCCCTATATTTTCCGATGAAATAGTAGCTATTTTATATTATTATACTTACCAATAGAATTGAGGACCACAGCCCAGTATGGCACCAAAATACATACAATCTTCATCTTTTATAATTGATGAAACGGAGTCATGTATTGAAGAAAACTTTTAATTATAATGTAACTAATGAATATTCGACTCTTCCAGGAGCTTACCTAATCTATTCTATAGTCGCTATCTCTCAAATTATGAGGCGGGCAGTTCTTTCTGCTAAGATATTTACATTTGATAAGAGTCAGTGTAAAAAAAATTGCTTTGAGATTTTTGTGGATCGATTAGAATCTAGGAAACATTATTTGTACTATCATAAAAATTTAGCATTCACGAGAAAAAATATATTTATATATTTATTCATGATTCAGCCGGAATTTTGAAGTGACGCTCTTGTTGAGACTGGCATTAAAGAGAATCCAAATTGTCGCACTGTTCTGGTGAAAAGTCGTCCCAAATTGAAAATAGGTCGAACATAATTTATGTTGTTGTATTTGAAATCATATTTTCGCTCTTTAAACGTTTACAAAAATTTTCAAACGCATATTGATTTTCTGGGCTACATTACAATAAAAAACTACAATCCTTCCTTTCGACTTTCTTCCCTATCTTGATATTGGATCATGCTATCTAGCGTTGTTATGCTAAAAATGAAAATTATTTTTTCATAGTTTTTTTGACAAATAAAACAAAAACGACTCCAAGTTAATATAAAGAATAATAATAAATATTAATAATAAATAAGATGAATCGAAAATGGCGTCGTAAGAAATGGATCGAGTCGTGAGTCGTTGAGTGGTATTGTGCTCTGCTTTGTGAAATAGTAACGGCCGACTCGCGGATCACGGGCTAAGTCGAAAAATGGCGAGTATACAGGAAATAGAAAAGCTGCTCACAGAAAAAGTGAGTGAACTTAAAGAGGAAATTAGCGATGAATTGAAGTCAGTATTCAAGGTGCAGCTCGATAATATTATCGCTAGAGTTGATGAAGGTGCAGACAAAATCAAAACACTTGAAAAAGAAAATGAATTACTCAAAAGCCATCTGGAAAAGCATCAGCAAATCTTAGAAAACATCACTAGAAAAAATAATCTTATTATTTATGGTCTACAGGAGGAAGCTGAAGAATCTGTATCATCTTTGTGTACCAGAGTGATTCATCTTATAGTAGATAAACTCAAGATGCAATTTAAAAATGATGACATTGATTTTATTAAGCGTGTAGGAAATTACTCGGGAGGTAAAATAAGATCAGTACTGCTTGTCCTTGGAAATTTTAGTATCAAAGGTAAAATTCTTCAATGCCGCTCGTCACTCAAGGGAACAAATATTTACATAAGCAATGATATCAGCAAGGAAGCACAACAGAAAAGAGGAAATTTAATCAAACACGCTCATCATTCAAAGGAAAGGGGCCTCGCAGCCAGAGTAATTGATGAAAGGCTGATAGTAAATGGTAGAAGTTTCTCACTACAAGACCTGGAGAATGGAGGAGCAGATCGACTTAGCGAGCAACTAACCAAAGGAGTAAGACAGCACAGCGCCCCGTCCCCGCCTGATCAGCGAAATCGAAGCAACCTGGATACAAGCACAAGAGAAATTCAACGGCAAACCCAGACACAGAACCGGAAATGTCGAGCAAACCAAACTATTACGGAAATCAAGAAACTAAAGAGTTCTTCCAGAGAGAATGGAACTATTGATAACTTTGTACTCAATCGGAATTCTCAACAGGAAGAACAAAGACAACAACAACATACTGCCAATTGACTATGTAGTCCTGTAAGCAGACTATCAAACCCTCAACAAAGAGGGGGAATAGCCACACGTCGCGTGAATACTGTCGAGAAGAGAAATTATGGAAACCTTGTGGATAACCTCGAGTTGGATATAAACAAGCAATGCCGCAAATGACCCAGGATAATCTTTGGGAATATGGAAGGGTTTGGCAACATCAGTGTCCTGCAAGAAGAAAAAATAAAGTTTGATGTGTTATGTGTAGTGGAAACATGGTGTACCAGTGCTCCTAAACATATCCCAAAATTTATTTTAAGATATGAAAGCTTTTACAGTAATGCTATTAAAGAAAAGAGTAGAGGGTGGGCGAGTGGTGGTCTCGCTGTGTTTATAAACAAGGATACATTTCAGGTCCAGGTTGTGGAACAGTGAAGGAACAGTGAGGCTCAAAAACGAAAGTGTCGATGTGATTCTCACGAAATGAACTCAATTCATTTGTACTTGTAAATGGCAGGACGTGAGGTGACAGGCCCGCAAAATTTACATTTTGTGACGCGAGGGGTAAGAGCACCATTGACTTGCTCTCGTGCGATATGGATTCGCTCGATCTAATAGTGGATATGAGTATTATGCACTTCATGTTAGCTTCCAGCCACTTTCCAATTAAAGTAATAATTAATAGAAACTCAAAAGTACATTGTACACTAAACCTAATTAAAATTAAAAAAATGTCACCGGATACAGTAAACAACTTCAGTAATAAACCGTGGTATGACCGTGAATGTATAGAGAAAAAGAAAAAGGCCTCTCACGCATATATATTTGAGACCAAACGGCACCTACCCACTAAACCTTAACTCCTATTCACGCCAACCGAGGACTCCGGAACCGCTTTCGCATTACTTTAGAGTCCCAGGCCAGAGGCCATTAGGCCGTGCTTCGGCTTCCACTTTTACCTGCCAGCTTGGCATTCTTCAGACCATCACCCAACTAGTACTTCGGCGTAGCTCGACACCTCGGCCGGTCTTATCAAGACCGTCTCGGGTCGAGCTCTTCTATGTTGTTCGTTCTTCTTCGTGGGTGCAGGTGCAGCTGGTGTCGCCCCTGCCACGCTCATCTTCGGGGTTGAGGACGCTGCTGGTGTAGTGAGCGTCCTCGGTTTCTTCTTCGCCTGCTTGGAGGAGCCAGCGTCAACGGGACTCGAGGTGGACTCTCGTTCGCGCTTCTGAGCGGGAGTTTCCATTGCTTCTTCTGTCTGGGTTCCCGTACAACTGGTTTCTTTCACCGTTTCCCTCATTTTAGAACTCGCCTTCTTCTTTTCTTTTTTCGCAACATCCGCTCTGAAATCTTTTATCGCCTCTCGGGAGGTAATATGGGCGCAGCCCACTTTCTTTTCCAGCACCGTCATTAGATCAAGTGCCTTCTTCAGTCCATTCCTAATGGGCATGAACATATTTCGCTTTGTATCGCAAAAATCTTGTATCTCTCGCAGTACCGGAAATAACTCTTCAAAGATTTCTTTACCTTCCGCCATCCCTTTGTCCGCTTCTCCATAAGACCCCTGACTTATGTCAGGTTCCTTCACATCATCGCTCTCTCCCACCGACTCCTCAGCCACACTTCGGTTTAAGTTTAGTTCGTTCTCCATTAGAATTCCCACAAGTAGCTAGGGAAATAAAGGTCCACCCCCGCAGTGTCCCGCATGCGAGGGTAAGGTTTGTGTACTCTAGAAGGCGACCTGGTATCCTAGAGATACCGTTTACGACACCACTCCCCTGGTGCCACGCAGCCTTCGGCACGGTGGATTAACGCCTTGGCTTGGAGGTTTTTCCTTCGGGACCATCCCTGGACCCTTGCCTGCGACTGCTTATTGAGTGGTATAACCGTATTCAGCAGAAACCCTCGGTACAGGGTACAGGGTATAGCTAGTTGGTATGCCTATTAATTGGGCATTCTTTGATGCGCGCCATCCAATTCTTGACAGTGATATTCAACATAGCGAAATTCTTAAAAGTCTTAAGAGATGTAAAAACCACAAAGCTCCCGGAGAGAACCAAATTTGCAATGAATTTTATAAAGTACTGCCAGAAAAATGGATGGTGTACATTCGGACCTTATTCCAAAAGATTATTAATGCAGAGCGAGTTCCGAAAAGCTGGTGTACAGCTGAAGTTGTATTAATATCCAAAAAAGGTGAGAAAACAGACCCACTTAATTACCGAGGTATAGCTTTGATGAATTGTCTTTTAAAAATTTTCACGCAGATTTTACTTGAGCACATGACAACATGGGTAAATTATTGTAATATTTTGCTGGAATTTCGGGCTGGATTTAGGGAGGGTAGTGGTTACATGGATAATGTGTTTTTGAGTTTCGTCGCACACCTCCATCTTAGATTGAGGACGAGAAAGGTGTGTGGCATATTTGTGGATTTTAAGAGAGCTTTTGATTCGGTCAGTCATGAGAAACTCATGTATAAACTGCATGGCCTAGGCGTGAGTTCAAAAATAATCAGAATGTTAATTAGTTTATATTCTAATGGCAAACTCAGGCTGAGGATTAATGGCACGATTCCTAAAGAGTTCGATATTACAGAGGGTGCTCTTCAGGGCGAGATTCTAAGCCCCCTTATGTTTTGCCTTTGTATAGCATATATGGAGAAATTTTTTAGAAACAATAATATGAAAGGACTACATGTAAATGGCATAACAGATGTTATATTATTACTCTACGCAGATGACCTAGTTATACTATGTGAATCTGAACAAGGTGTACGTAGGAAACTCGTGTGTCTAGAAAGATGCTGCAAACTTAATGACCTTGCAGTAAATATAAAAAAAACAAAGATTGTTGAATTTAAACGAGGCGGTAGACATAGAAAAAACCAAAAGCAATTCTATTATGCAAATGAGCAGCTTCAGCTGGCTAAAAATTATTTATACGTGGGTATCCCTTTCTCGTCCTCTAGTCTTTTTCGGAAAGCAACTGATCTAATGACCAGTAAAGCCTTTAATGCTATTGGTGCGGTACTTAGTATCCTGGGTAGAGCGAAGGCAAATATATGGGAATCACACGTGAAATTCCTGAAAGCGCTAATACTTAGTGCTACTTTGTATTGTTCCAATATTTGGAGCCTGAGATACCTCGAGGATCTGGAGAGGGTAAAATTAGCTTTTATTAAAAAGTTGTACGAGTTACCTAAGAGTACACTAGGCTATATCATTCGGGCCGAAACTGGTCTTCCAGGAATGTCAGTAAGTCTCTTGAAAAACACACTTTCCTGGTTGTATAAATTGCAAGAAATGGATGAGAATCGACTCCCAAAAAAGTGTAACTTGAGGATGCTGCAGCTGTCCAATCAGTCGGTGGAAGTAGACATTACAAATGATTGGGTGGTTCAATTAAAGATGTGGCTAAGTTAATTTGGTGCAAACGACAAAAGATTGTTTGCAGATTCAAGCTACCTATTAGATAATTCGGACGTTATAATCGAACTATATGACTTACATCTAAAAAAACTCGACGAAACTAGGATAAGAAATTCGGGTTACGCTACACGCTATTGGCTGCTTGACAGGTGGGAGAATCCTGCAGATTACTTGAAGTGGGGATTATCAGTGCATGTAACCAGACTGTTTGCACAGCTGAGGCTTTCGAACGCGAGTTTTCTCCGTTTTGGTCTTTTGGAGAAGATGAGTCGCCTTGAAACAGCTATACACGGCGTGTCAGATCAGACAATGTACGTTTGCAACCCATTGGCTCCAAGTCAGCGACCACACCACGTTCAGCAACAGACCAATTTCGGATAGAAGCTTTTCTTCCAGTGATTGATAGCTTGATGAATGCGATTGAAGAGAACATTTCATCATGCCAGTTTGTTGCTGTATGCTTTGATTTCATGGCTGACTTTCTCAATAAACACAACATCGAAAATATATTGAAGTCACCTGCGAAAATAGGACAACTTCCAAAAAATCCTAGAACTGAAAAGGCAACTCTCAGTGATCCGAGAGTATATAAAATCCCTTGCTCTTGTGGCAAATTCTATATTGGAGAAACCGGGAGCGCGGTGAGCCAACGTGTAAAGGAGCATAAGAGTAAAGTCAGGCTGAAACATTTCACGCAATCAGCACTAGCTGAGCATCATATCGAGACCGAAAATAGCATCTTATTTGACAAAACAACCATCATCGCGAAAACGTACAATATTTTTCCAAGAAAACATAGGGAAGCAATCGAATCTTAAAACACCTTAATAACATCAGTAGGTGCAATGGATATAATACGAGTCCGATTTAACTTTTCGTCGTCCTGGGTTTTTAAAAAAAAAGAAATTATTCTTTATCAGTAGAAAATTATTGTTCCTCGTTGAAAATATATTTTTTGTTGCAGTTTTAGGTCCTCATTAATTGGAAGTTGAAAATTCACATAATAAAAATACTGATGTCGGCTTTAACGAATCACGTGAGTAATTCTTTTTTGAATTAGACTCTTATAAAATGCGATTATATATATAATAAAATATAATACCGCGAATTATCCATGAGATAACGACCGCAGGAATTACTTGTTATAAAATCCAAAAAACCACCGGAATATTAATTAATTCAATTTTCCATTACAAAGTTAATCAGTTCTCCTCTAGTTAGACCAAATGAGAATTTCTCATATCCTATTCTTATCTTTGGCAGATATCCTCAATTTTATTGGTGAATATAATAATATAATATATCTATAATTTCAATTATGTTTTTCCATTTATATGGAAATAAAATTTTTTAGGATTTAATCTCCATTGTATCCCAATTATTTTTTTTTTTTTGGTTTCTATCCAGGGTTACTGCAAAGTATCAATTTCGAAATTCCCAGAATGTGTGTGTTATAAATAGTTTAAGATTCGAAAAATGACTTTTTCACTTGGAAATTCAAGTATTTGATCTATTTTGTTAAAAATTCGTCTCTTGATTTTAATATAATTGTTACAGATTAAAAACCAGCACCTTTTTAAAGTTAAACTATTTTGTAAAAAAAATTTTTGTTATGAAAATCTAAATGTTTTCCTGAAATTTTGTTTTTGTGCAAAATAAATTTTTGTAAGTGAAAATTTCTTTTTCTCCTAACAATTCAACTATTTGAATGAATATTGAGTTCAAAATTCGTATTTTTTAGCTATTTTTTGAAGATTCATTTTTTTTAAATTGAAATTTAATTTCTTCAACTGGAAATTTCACTGTTCCATTTTGGTTGAAAATTCAGGAATTTTGTTAAAAACTCATCCTTTTTGGTAAATTGTGATATCAGGTTTGAAGAATTACGTAACGAATTTTTTTTCCTTGAAACTGACTCTAATGGAATGTAAATATCTCAGAAGAACAAGCTTGACGCCTGTAATTATTTACGAGATAACGACTGTATTATATATGTATTATATAATTCAATAAAGCATCAGAATATTGAAGATTTTAATTTTTAATAAAATTCTTTATTATTACATAATTCAGTTTTCCCTCTAATTAGAAAAGATGAGGATTGTTCATATTCTTGTCTTATCCTGGGCAGTTATCCTCAATTCTATTGGTGAACATATTAATATATCTATAATTTCATTTACATTTTTTCAATCTTCATGAAAATAATTTTTTTTCTCAAAATATATGAATTTCTAATCAAATATTGAACTTTGCATCATGAAAAATGAATCTTCAACAGAGAAGATTAATTTTCTTTTAAGAAAGAGGATTTTTCAATAAAATGAATGAAGTATAGACTGTAATAGAGAAATTTCAAGTTTAAAAAATTTATTTTCGACCAAAACAGACGAATTTTCAACAAAATGTTTCAAGTTTCAACTGAAGTGATGAATCTTCAACCGAAAAAAAAATTTTAACCAAACAGTTGAATTTTCACCCAAGACGATTTTGTTATAAAAAAGATCAATTTTCAACCAAAATTATAAATTTCTAATAGAACAAATTTTGTTAAAAGTTCGTCTTTTCTGGTTGAATTTAACAGTTTGTGATTTGAAATTGAAAATTTTTTTGGTTTGAATTTCAACTGATTGGTTGAAGTTCAAACTACTTTAGAAAAAATGTATTGTATTGGTATCACTTAATCAAAAATGTGACATGAATCTCCTTAAACTTCTTGAAAACCACCCTAATAAAAAAAATAATTTGAAAAAATAAGAAAATCGTCAAAGAAGTTTGTAAATATTCCTTGATTTCATATCTAACAATAATATATCTAATAATTACCCAAATGATACTGAGGGGGGAATAACGGAATAAAACCACGAGAACAATCCTTTATTGGAAATTAAAAAAAAAGATATAAAAACCACAAAGCACCAAAATGTGCAATTTTTAGAATATTTTGTAATCAAACCATTTTTGATAACAATTGCAAATACTGATCGTCACTAAACTTCGTGGTATTGTTATCATAATTAGGCTGACACCAAAAATAATCAAAGAAAAATTTATTATTGTCTATGAATTAGCAGATTGTGATATTTTTTAGAGAAATTATTATTTGCAGTTACGCAAGGTGTAATTCAATGCGATATATTCAGTTTAAAATTGAGTTTCTACGGATGTGTCTGTATGGATGTCTGCCTGTTTGAATGTTTGTCTGTCTGTGAGCACGATCACTTTCGGAAGAATTGATAGATTTGATTCTCTATAGCTATACTTTTTGACTGCCCTAAAATGAAGGTCAAATTAGTTAGCCCATCATTTTCAATGAAAATTCAAAAAGTTGAGAATTTTCAGAATTATTAAGACCACTCTTTTTAGAATTTTAGCATTCTATGCAAGGTTGTTCGTATTATTCAAAAAGATGAACAGTTTATCCTAAGGACTTTTTCCGATGAAAAAACACAAGTTATAGCATTTACAAAATTAAAAAAAAAAAAAAATGAAAATTTAATGCCAAACAACGCACGGTATATAAAAGTCAGAATGAGAAAAACTTTGCTTCTTGAAACGTTGCGTCGATTTTGCTAAAATTCGTACATAAGATAACATTAAAAATATTTGAAAAAATTACATTTTTGGAAAAATGACACAAGCTATGAAAAAATCATACATTACTTACCCAAAAAAGAGCTACAAATTTTTTATTGATTTTTCTTAAAGGCTGCATCCTTTTTGTTTTATGAAAAAAATGAATTGACAAAAGTTTCTCATCCTGAAAAGGGCTCCAAATTTGTCATTAGAAATGTTCTCACAGGTCACGTGGTTTTTGTTTTGATCGTGAAAAATAACATGGAAGATAAAAAATTAAATTTTTCGTAAACGACACAAATAGACTGTAACCGACTTATAGGAAATAAAAAAGAATAATCGAATTACGTGTTTAATATTTTTGATACTTTTTTAACATTTCTGAATCATAAATATTTTTGTCTTCTCACAGAGTTATCGTCAGGTATGCCGCCCAAAGAAAGAGACTTTTTGGCAAATTTTGGGATGGGAAGTCAACATGTGAATCATCAAGGTAACAATAGTACAAATAAGAGTAGATGGTAACATATCCAGTCCAGCAGTCTGCTTATTTGGTAGCTTCTTTATTGCTTTAGCGACTTGGATGGCTTTAGATGGAACTGCATGTATGACAGAAGATAAATCAATTCTGCCACAACTAAACGTATTTTTTATTGCAAGGAGGACACCCCCACCTGGTCTATCGAGTTTTTCATCTCTAAAAACTTGAAAAGTATTACAATCAAGAACTTCCGTATCATGAACAGATGAGTTTAACCATGTTTCGGTGAAAGTTAATACGTTATAATCCAAAACATCGACAGAGGTAGTTAAAATAGACAACTTACTATTTAAGCCCCTAAAATTCTTGTAATATAAAACAACTGCAAACCTGGACGACGTTAAGTTGTCGTAACTGGAGATGTCCTTCTGGAAACTATCACAGGAATATCGTTTCTGTATGTCATTCGAAGATCTTTCTCTCCTCTGGCTAGGCGTTCTTCTAATATCCTCTTTTGTTCCATGAAATTGAGTAGCTGCAAGGGTCTATGATCTCTGGAGGCCTGATAATTCTCTACAACCTCCGGAACAGACTTCGTTTTCTTCAGCATGAAGTATGACCGAATCGCATCCACGGGAAATTGCATCGGTGCGAAATCTGACCTTGATCGGTCGCAATAGCGCATGTGACATCTGTCCAATACGGAAGACACGTATATTGTTAGTAGATGTCGCAAGTGTTGGTACAATTGATTTAAGAAAGTCAATGACTTGAATAACATCCTTGCTTTCTGGAGAAACATCTCCTTCAACCTCGGATTCCGGCATGTTGAAAATTGGGATGTTTTTCTTACGTGAGTTGCGCTGGTTAATCTCCTTGATAAAGGATTCCACATCATTTGAATGTTGGCTAGAGCATTCCGGAGTTGAGTTGGGGTTGCTGTTTACCTTATCAGAAATATCATTTATTCTTTCCTCCACAGATCTCTCATGCGCCATGACTTTCTCCTCTAGTTCCGTCAATGGAATATCCATATGTGATACTCTGGATGGAACATTGTCAATCTTGGTTGATAAATTGTCAACCGAGACACGAGTTTTTGCAAGGTCGATTTTAAGTTCAATGTGGCACTTCTCTTTCTTCATTAGCAGGAGAGTTAGATCTGGATCCACAACATCGTTGAGAGCGGCCGTCAGAGTTACACATGAGTTTGGAAGAACACTCTGTATGATAACAAGAAGTACACCTCCTACATTTAACACGCCCTGTGTCAGCCATAATGGGTAGTTTGCATTTACCATATGCACAAACACTGTAAGTATCAAGAAGCTTCTCAGTTTGGTTGCTGTTCACATTTGCCATTTGAGAACGACGTAAACACAGCTGGTGATGTCAGATGGTCTTGAAAATCGATAAACCAATGTGACCAACTGTTTTCTCAGACGTAATTAAGCATTCTATATTTCACTAGGTGAAATCACTAGTAACAATTGAATGATACCAAATAACTAAGTAACTTAAGTAATAAGTAACTAATGAATGATACCAAATAACTAAGTAACTTAAGTAATAAGTAACTTATGAATGATACCAAATATATGTTGGCATACTCGTCGCCAATTGTGAGATACTAGGATCATAATCAATAATCTCACAAGATTTTGAGGGAATCAAAATTATTGAAGGAAACCATAATAACCTGTGCTCGGACAACAGAATGACTTGGGCTCGTATAGCCAGTCCTTGATATCTCATAATTTTCACTCTAACGTATAACATTAGGCTTCTATCTTCGTTTACATGTTTGCTATCTAATTCAGTACTCTGTTCTACCCTGCACATAATCCTTCCAAACAATTGCAATAATAAGACTACTCAGAAGAAGACTCTCATTTATATATTTTAAACAACCATAAATATTACTACGTATGCGAATTAATCGTATCCACGTATGATTAGTAGCATTGTATCTGACTGCTCAATTAGTAATTTTGTCACTTTCTACCAAATTAAATGGAAAGATTCATGTTACTAAATGAATTAGTAAGGATATTTCACTAATCCGCTTGGTAGTACTAACTTACTGATTTAATGAATAGCGATGAATTCGGTAGGGTAACATAATTTATTTCTTGTTGCAGGATTGAGTTCACAATCCGAGTGCTTTCCTCATGACGACCATCATCCTGATGTTCCTCATTGCACACCTTCTTCGTCTTTTTATGTCGAAAATTCTCCAGAAAGGACTCTTTCTTTTGAAATAACTCATTCTTCAGAAAGGACTGTTTCCCTCGCCAGACCACATGCTCCTGCTGTGTCACCTCCTCCTGCCGACCAACCTCTTCGTGCCAGATCCAGGTCTCCTCCCAGGCACAATTTTTCTCGCGTACTTGGATTTACGTTGGAGCAACTAACATTTGTTCGACTTATTCCCCACAACAATCCAGACCGGATATTCGAACTTCGAAGATACATTTTTCCTCCCGATAATCAAGCAATCCAATTGCGAACAATACATAATGTCCGCAAACCCATGCCGACCGAAGAACAAATTGTATTAGCAACGTCCAATGGTGACATCTATGCAATATTGAACAAAACAAAAAAGGACACGAGTTTGCGCGGAATATATGGATCTTTTCGGGACGTGGAAAAGCGGGTGAAAATAAACATGCACACTGGCGCGGTTCGTGAATTGAGCCCACAAGAAATCGCGGACACTCCATTAGGCTCTCGTGATCCAGTCACAAAGCGGTTTGGTTTAGCACGTGTTCAATCCACAATTTTTCCTCATTTAGTGTAAAATATATGTGCAAGGTACGAACACATTCTTATCGTGCAATCCGCAAGCGTCTGTAAAATAGTGCTCCCAATCTTGCTCCCCAACCGCACTGCGCATGCGTTGCGCCGAATTTCTGATTGGCTGAATAGGGCGCGCTTATTTATAATATTTAAAATATGCAAATTAATTGTTTTGAACAAATAATGATTGGAAAATGCATAAAAATACATTTTTTATTGCAAAATATACTTTCGCGGTCATGAATATAAAAATTATTTGATTTCACTGCTGAAAACACATTACTCCTTCGGATATCGGAGAAAGATTTCAGCAGTAAAATCAAATTATTATTATATCTATGACTGCGAAAGTTTATTTTGCAATTAGAAATGTATTTTTATGCATGTTCTAATTATTATTTGTTTAAAACATCTCATTTGCATATTTGAAACGTTTTAAATAAGCGCGCACTATGCAGCCAATCAGAAATTCGGCGCGACACATGCGCAGTGCGGTTGGAGAGCAAGATTGGGAGCACTGCTGTAAAATCTGGTGTTTCGGGCTTGGTCTTTATGCCTCACCGACTTTTATGGATAGAACTTTCAAAATTGAAGGTCAAAACACTGACAGATGTAGCTTTGTAATTTTTAATTTCCTCACCGCAAAGCTACTTCGTCTTCAAAGGATGCATTCTCATCACTGGCCTCACGCTTGATTAAACTGTGTCCTAAGTGCCAAATTTCTAAATCAAATGTATATGTTATGAATTTCTCTAACTCGGACCGGAACTGCTTATGTAGATATTGCAAAATAAAGTACATTTCAATCCTTATCATGATTTTATTTGAATCAGCCAAAAAAATGTAGACTAACAATATTTTCTAGATAATTATAGAATTTCATTGTTTATCTTTTTTTACGTGGGAGTCTTACCAAACAATCGTGCCAAGCAAATTTTTAGAGTTTTTCAGATAAATAATTTCCCTTTTCAACATTTTTCCACATCTCAGTGAAATGTAATTTTTTGTCGTTCCTAAAATTGATCACGATGACAGCAACAGCTGTATGCGTACCTTTTGTTTTAAATTTTGTGAAATGTTTCAACATTTGTAATTTTTTTTGGATTTTTTCTGAAAATCCGAAGTTTTTTTTCAAATGATCCTAATTTTTTCTAAAACTTATATTAGATCCTGGAAAATTGAAAAAAAGAATCACTTAAAATGTCCCAAATTATTTTTTGATGTCTTTTGAGATCTTTTCTAATATTCTGTTACAATTATTAAAAAAAAATAAATAAAAAGTCATTTTAAATTTTCCCAAGAATCTTAAGAAAAACGTTTTTATTATCTTCAATTTTTGCAAAACATTTTAAAGCTTCAAAATTTGATTTTAAAATCTTCTAAAATTCATGTTTTGTTTCGATAATTCTTTGGAATCCTTCCAAGTTTAAAATTATGTCATCAGAATGGTATTTCTAGTTGATTTCCATAACAAAGTGATTCAACGGAATCTTTTTAGTTTCTCAGTGTATTCACCTCGAATCGGGTTTTATAATTTAAACAAAGATCCCGTAAGACAGTCAACTTTTTTCCATGTTTTTTTGAAAATTAAATTGCTTTGGTAAAAATTAATTTTTTTATTGAAGATTCATCTCTTTGAATGAAAATTTAACTATTCTGTTGAAAATTCTTTTTTCTTTTAAATTTTCCTCCTCACTAAAAATTTGACTATTCTATTTTTGATTTAGAATAATTTTTTTTTCATAGAAAATTCTTCTTGATTGAAACTTTATATTTCTGGTTGAAAATTCAAATCCTTGGTTGAAGGTTGAAAATTAACTTTTTTCGTCAACATTTATTTCCTTGGTGAGAAAATTGAATCATTTTGTTAACATTTCCTTTCTTAGGCTCAAAATTATCTATAAATTATAGAAATAATATGATTTGAGTATTAAAATTTAATTTCTATCAAATTAAGTTTTTTTCAAATTTACTCAAATTTCGGAAAATTATGATAAATTTAGTTACAAATCGTACAGTATTCAACTGCACCTTTTTACAACGATAATGATTATCATTTAAGTTGTTTAGCATATTTTATAGAATTAATATTACTTTTTCAAATTTCCAAAAAGCAGCGTATTTTGTTCAAACCTAAAACATCATGTAAATAGTGATATCATTTTTAACGAATCATTTGAGTAAATTTTTTTCTTGAAATTCACTCTTATCAAATGTCAATATCTCAGAAGGACAAGACCCACACCTTTACTATTCATGACATGACTCGACGATATATGTATTATAAAATCCAACAAACCTAGAGAATAATAATTATTAAAATTCTTCATTACTAAATTAATCAGTTTTTCCACTGGTTAGAAAAAATGAGAATTGTTCATACCATCTTCTTGTCTTTTGGGGTTATTCTCAATTATATTGGTGAGTATCATGATATAATATACCTACAATCCTCTTGTTAATGATTTAGCAATTTTGTGCATTTTTACTCAATTTTAATTCTTATTTATTACAATTTCCATAGTTACGATTTTGATTTGTATTATACTTTCTATGACGAAGACACCGAAAATATTGTTTGTTTATAAGTATTTCTAACGGCTTAGGAGATCCTTATAGAAAATTACAATATTGATTTTTTGAAAGAAAATTTGTGAGGGTTACAGTCGTTCAGACCCACAGATTCTGAATTTAAAAAAAAAATCAATTTACTAATTACAAATTTTTTATTCATTGTATTCATTGTATATATAATCTTTCCCTTTTACGGGTTTGAGGGCCTCCGCTTCCTGTACACATATTTACATTTCATCCTTAGTCTAACTCATTTCTATTTCTTCATTCACCCCTTCCTTCCTCCTCTTTCCCTATTTATCACATCCCAGACCCTGCCTTCTTTGATCGCTTTTCCTACCTCTTCCTTGCATTTCTCCTTTCCCTTTTGCTTTTTCTTTTCCAGCATCCGCTCATGTTCTCTTTTTTCCTATTTTACTCCACCTTCTCTATTTCTCCTTTTCTCCATTTTCTTACAGACTCTTTCATTCTCTCTTTACTTTCCCTGCATTCCTCATCCCACCAGCCTCTCTTTCCCTCTTCTCTTCCTTTTTTTGTACCTATCTCATTCCTTACCTTTTCAATCGTCCCTTTCAACCTTCCAATTATCGAGTCTACTCCCTCCTCCTTTTCATAGCTAACATTCTCCTTTTCCATTTTTTGTTTAAACTCTTTTAATTGATCTACCCCCCAGACTCCCATTTACGTGTTCCTTTCTCCCCCTCTTTCCTTTCCCCCACTGCTGCGCTTATGGATGCCACCTTTCAGTGTAGCTATTACTGGGAAGTGCTCGGACCCTATCTCATTCCCCACATTCATACTGCATATCATATTCCTCATTCTTTCTTCCGCCAGGATTTAGTTTATTGCTGTTTATCCCTTACCTATAAATGTGATCTCTCCCTCCTCATCTCCTTTCATATTGCCATCACATATCCTAATTTCTCTCCAACCTTCCTCTTCCACTCTTCTTCTATATACACAAACCACCGCTATTTTGACTTTTCCAATTATAATCCTTCTTACCATTAGTCCATCCTTTTCCTCCCTGTTCTCCTCTTTCTCCCTTCTACTGCCAGTTCTTTTCTCACCCCTGCGACCATGCCGCCCATGCCTCTACCTTTAACGTGTTCCTTTGTTGATTCTTGCATTGTCCACACATACCTTTTAGTTAACATCCTTTCCATCCTTTTCCAACCCTTCTCATCTGCCCAGGTTTCACTCATCACAATCACATTTCACTTTTCTAACTCCCGTCGAAAATCATAATTCTTGTTCTCCAAGCCTGACACATGCCAGAAAGCTATTTTCACGTTTTCCTATCCCTTCCCTCACCTATCCTCCTCACTTCTCTTCCGCCATCATTTTTGGAAACCCCTCCGTTTGATCTCCAAACTCTTTTTCATCTTCCTTTTTTTCTACCTTTCTCAACTCCTCCTTTCTTCCTTATTTGTTCTCCTTCCTCGTCCCAGAACCATTCCTCCCCAATTATTCATAATCTGTCTCTCCATTTCCATGCCATGCGTCCTTTTTTGCTCTCTATTCATGCCCTCTGTTCTATTTGCCATCTCCTTTTCCTCTCCCTCCAGGTCAGATCCTCTTCAATTCTTTCCCTTTTTCCTTTTAATAATTTTTTGTTCTCCATAATTTTATTTTTCTCCTTCTCACTCCCTACTTTTACTATAAACATTTCTTCTTTTCCTTCCTTCGTCCCTCCTATTCTCTCAACTTCTTCTACCCTTATCTGAACTCCAATATCTCTCAGAAGATTTATGATTTCCACCTCCCCTGTTCCACTATCCATTGTTAATCCCTCAACTACTATGTTATTTTTCCTATTCGCCCTTTCTCCCCCTTCCAACCTCCTTCCAATGTCACTTCTCTTCTTAAATATTTCATTCTCACTTTGCACGTTCTTATTACTCCCTATTTCTATTTCTGCACCCTCTGTTTCTTTCCTCATATGCTCGTTCCTCATTTCTAAGTTATTTACTTGTTCTCCCAACTGTGTAATCTCACTATTTCTTCCTTCCTCAACCTCCTGCTGTCTATTCTCTATAATCTCTAACTTACGGCATACCTTATCCTTCTCCTCTTTCCAGAGTTTATCCCACTTTTCTCTTACTCTCTCACTTCCCCCCTTACATTATTTCCCTGCCTATTCATACCATCCAGTATTTCCCCTGTTTCCTCTATAAACCCTTTTACGAGATCCTCTAGTTTTTCAAGCATCCCCCCCCCCCCCTATCTCTATCTGGGTTTTTCCGGTTAGTGAGTTTAGTCCTAGCTTCCTTGCTTTCCTTGTCCATTTCTAACTCATCGTCCCCTTCCTCTCTTTTTCTTTTTTCTTCCCCCTCACTACTGGCCATGCTCACTTTTTTTCGCCATTCGTCTAAACTCCTGTTTGAGCCCGCGCTGCCTAGCTTGTTAAGGCGCTGTAGATTAGAGGGCCTCCAGCCTTTATGGGCCGTACCTGAATCCCTTCTCTCTGCCGTCCCCACTCTGGTCGGCGTCTCAAACGTCTCTTGACCGCTACTGTCATCTTCCCCCTCCTCCCCACTAACCGAGATCGCAACCTCGTCACCAATTGCCTCATCTCCCGCCTGTCCTCTGGCGCCCGCTTGTGGGCTTCTTACCGTCGGCATCCCAGGATCCCACTTTACCCACTGTTCGGCGACGCTTCCCACTCTTCACCCGTCTACCTCTTACCCCCCTTCCCCGACAACTATTTTTCACTTCTAACCTCAAAACTTTCGTACGCTCCAATTAACTTTTCTCATAACTCACTTTCACCTGATCTCCACACTCAATGCCCTTTCTGCTTCCACAGACGCTGATTCCATTCATCAAAGCCAAAAAAACCAACACTTGACACAAAACAGTTCTCTCACGATGGGTACCAAAACGGAAGTCTCTAACACTTTGTGATTTTAAATAACATCTTTCTTAATTAGGAATTCGACTCTTACTTAAAAGCTGAACTACTTTGATAAAAATCTATTTTTTTGTTTAAAAATGTAACTTTCTTCTGAAAATTAATTTCTTTGCTAGATAATGAATTTCTTTAATCAATAATATAATTTTCACTTCAAAATTCAACGGGTTGGTCAAAAATTAATTTATTCAGTTGAAAATCTGTCTCTTTGGTTGACTTTAACAATTTTCTCTTTAATATTAACGTTTATAACAAATTTATATTAATAGTAGAACATACACCTTTTTGGTTAAAATAATAAATTTGATGATTATGAATTAAAAAATTTGAAACCATTCCATTTTGGTTGAGATCCCATTTATATATTATCCTGGAAATTTTTGGCAGGAAATCAATTTTTGTAACTGAAAATGTCTTTTTCACTTGAAAATTCAACTATTCGATTGCAAATTCATGTATCAAGTTGAAGATTCTTATTATTTAGATATTTTCTTAAAGATTCATTCTTCTTTTCGATTGAAATTCAATTGGTCAAAATTCATCTATTTGTTCTAGATCAACAATAAATTCAGTTGCGTTAAAACGCGTTAGAATATGCGTTAAAAAAATATGCGTTAAAACAGTAATTTATGATTTTTCAAGATATACATATGCATCACAATTTATTGTACGTGCTTTAAAAGAAATACGTTTATTTTAAGCAAAATTATTATTTGAAGAACAATCAAAATCTGAGAGTAAGTGATGATCACTTAAAATTATATTTGTTGATCTTTATCATACTGCTAGCCCAAATCAGGCTCTTCGAGCGCTTATTATGTGTTTTATATTTTAATGTCCTGATTATCTATTAAATTAAAATATTACTCAAACTTGAAGAACTACAAAATGAAAGTAATAATAATACATTCAAATGAATATTGAAATAGCTAAATCGGCTTCAATACAATTCAAATTTAATTTTAATTTCAATTTTTATTAGCATTCAGTAATCTCTAACTTGTATTTTAATATATGATTCAATGCCGCCAGCAATAAGAAGCAAAAAACGATTTTATAAAAAACTTCGATTTTGTCTTCAATTTTCAGCTGTTGAAAATTGAAGAAAACTTTGAATTTGATTTTTCAACAATTGAATTTCAATATTCTTTAATTTAAACAGTTCAATTATCGCGGTTGAAAATTCAAGAAAAAAGGAAATCCTGTATTAAAAACTCGTGTTAAAAGTGTGAAATTTACATTTCGAATTTCTTGTTGCAGAATTCAGTTCACAATTTGAATGCTTACCAAATGGCGACTCTATTCCTGGTATTCCTCGTTGCAGACCTTCTTATTTTCCTGATATAAATTCTTCAGAAAGGACTCTTCCTCTTGCCAGACCTTATTCTCAAGAAAGCAGTGTTTCTCTTGCCAGACCTTATCCTCCAGAAAAGACTGTTTCTCTTGCCAGACGTCATTCTCCAGAAAGGACTCTTCCTGTTGCCAGACCTTATCCTCCAGTAGAAACTTTTTCTCTTGCCAGACGTCATTATCCAGAAAGGATTGCTTCTCTTGCCAGACCTTATCCTTCAGAAAAGACAGTTTCTCTTGCCAGACGTCATTCTCCAGAAAGAACAGTTTCTCTTGCGAGACCTTATCCTCCAGAAAGGACTGTTTCTCTCGCCAGACCTTATCCTCCAGAAAAGACTGTTTCTCTTGCCAGACCTTACCCTCCAGTAGAAACTTTTTCTCTTGCCAGACGTCATTATCCAGAAAGGACTGTTTCTCCTGCCAGGCCTTATTCTCCAGAAACAACTGTTCCTCCTGCCAGGCCTCATCCTTCTGCCGGATCACCTCCTCCTGTAGAGCCACCTCGTGCCAGGTCCAGGTCCACACCTGGCAGCCAAACTCCTTCTCATGTACTTGGATTTGATCTTACAATAGCACTTAGATTCATTCGACTTATTCCCAACAAAAATCCGAACCGGGTATTTGAACTTCGGAAATACACTTTTCCTTCCGATAATCCAGCAATTCAACTGCGAACAATTAATAATGTCTATAAACCAACGCCAACTGATGAACAAATTGTATTATCAACTTCCAATGGTGACGTCTATGCAATATTGAAAAAAACGAAAAAGCAAACGATTCTTCGTGGAATATATACATCTAATATGTTTATGATGAAGCGGGCGAAAATAAACGTGTACACCGGTGAGGTTCATCAATTAACCTCACAAGAAATCGCGGACACTCCATTAGGCTACCGTGACACAGTCACAAAATGTTTCAGAGTAGAACGTGTGTAAACCATAATTATACAGTAGATAGTGATCCTACAGGGGATAATCATTATTTATAAGCACAAACATTGATGAAATAATCAATTATTATTTTGAAAGATCAACACATATCTTGTCTTAACAATAAATTACATTAAACAGCAAAAGATGAATCATCAAAAATTGTGCACGCAAAAGAGATCTGAAAATTTGTTATCATTCACTTTTTGATAGGATGCGCAGTTTTTGTTTTATTTGTAAAAAACAACATTGAAAATAACAAACAAATAAATTTTTGAACAAGCGGCGCAAGCTACGAAAAAACATTGAGACACAATTAGTCGATCCAAAAAAGAGCTACTTTTGTTCCTCGTCACTTTTTGACAGAATGTGTAGTTTTTGTTCTAATCGTAACAAATAACATTAAAAGTAAAAAATAAATTTTTGTTGAAAAATGTAAGCAATAAATCTGAAATTCCTTAACTTCAAAATAAATTTTTTATTTTGTATAAGAAGCTTTATAAAAATGCCCGGACTATTAGGTAATTTTTGATTTATTTTCCCTACAGCTCCTTCGGCTTTAACGAATACATTCTCATCACTGGTCTCGCGCTTGATTAAACTGCGTCCAAAATGCGAAATTTTCAATAATAAATGTATGTAAATTTGATCTTGTGCTCTTAAAAAATATCCATTTTGCTATCAAATTACAAATTAATTTTTGAATTTTTTCAAAGCTTTTAAGAATCTTTTAAATTGATTTGAATTTTTACCAAAATTTTGAACAATATTTCAGAAAAAAATGCTCTTAAAATCGTCCAGATTTTTTCCTCGATAACTTTACAAATATTTTGAGATGTTTACTAACCCTTTTGAATTTTATTTTTTAAATTGATGTTTCAAAATAACAAATCATTTGGAACTCGAAACTCTGAACATCTCTTGAACTTACTCGATTTTTGTCTACATACTCTTCAAAAATTTTAAGTTATCATTTGAAATGTTTCAGAATATTTTTTAATTTTCTCTTAAAATTCATTATCCAGTGTAAAAAATCTTTTGGAAGAGAATGTTTCCAGAAATCATTCAAATAAATTGGTTATTACTTTTTAAATCTTCTCAAGATTCAAACTATGTTCAAATCTTTTCAAAACTTCTGAAACAAATTTTTTTAACAAAATCGTTGAATTTTAAATAAAGTTATTGAATCAACAACCAAATAATTAAGTTTTTGATCACAAAAAACAAACTTTCAACCAAAAATACAATAGTAGACTTTCCACCGAAAAAGAATGGAGTTTAACGTCCAATACAAAAATAAAAAAGAGGATCACGAGGATCCAAATTTCCAATTCTTTTGATATATTTGATATATTTTATAGCAGTTTTTCCAAGCTTAAAAAAAACGAATTTCTCTTCAAAACCTGAAACATTATATAAATTTTGTTTTCAGTTAAACGAATTACGCAAGTAAACGTTCGTCCTTGAAACTGATTCTAATCAAATGTAAATATCTCATAAAAATACGCTCAACGCCTATAATTAATTATCCATGAGATAACGAATATATCACGTATGTATTATGCAATCCAGTGAATCAATCCTTATTAGTAACTTAAATTCTTGATTGAATTCTTCATTTTCACACTACTCAGGTTTCCCTCTTATCATAAGAGATGAGGATTGTTCATATTTTTTTCTTACCTTTGGTGGTTATCCTCAATTCTATTGGTAAATATAATAATATAATATATCTTCATTTGAATTGAATTTTCTTAACCTATACGCAAATAAATTTTTCTCTATTCAATCTGAAATCTATCCCAATTGCTATTTTCTTCCAAACTTTGAATTCGCCCGGAAAAAGTACGAATTTAAATTAAATTCATTGCCGAGAAATCCAGAATGTCATAAAAAATAAAAGACGATTAGTATCCCTATTCTAAAACTAAGTAAGCGAAAACGGAAGCTCTCTCTCTCATGCCATTTAACAATATTGTCTTCTGTCCGCCCTCTTCATCCCTCACAACACCCTTACTTACAAAATCACAAAATGGACCACTTTCATCTATCTTACTTCTTTATACTCTTTCTCTCTCATTCTTCTCACTCCATTCCATTTCGTTTCTCTCACCTTCCAAAACACAACAAAATTTCCAGCACAAAAATTTCCTACACAAAAAACAAAGCCACTCAGCAAAAAATAACCTCTTCTACATTCCTCTCCTTTTCACATTTCTCTCTTACCCCCTATTCATCCCCTAAGCCACCACACTTCACCTTTCACTATTCCTCCCTGTCCTTTGCTTTCTCCTTCTCCGTCTCTTCGTTCTTCTTTTCTTCTTCTCCGTCTTCTCCCTCCATGCTGACCTTCACCATGTATCCTCCCTTCTCCTTCTCCTCGTCTTTCTCATCCTCTCCGTCTTTTGCCTCCGTGCTGGCAACCAACATGCACCCCCTCTCCTCGTTCCAGCTCCAAATTGTTTCTCCCACCCTGGCCATCAGTTTAATTTCGGCTCTGTTTTCCGCTGTCCTCAACCTCAGCGTCCTTCCACCATCTTTCCTCCAACATTTTTCAATCTTGGGGATTTTTTGCGTCCACGCCGCTAAAGCAACCGCAACACTCGTGACGTCATTATCGTCCACCTACTCTCTCAGGACTCAGTTTCTCTCGTTTCTTCTCTTTCTCCCATTCTACTTTTATTACCTCCCACCAAGCCTCCATCTTCCTTTTCCTTTTCTCTCCGTCACCACTCTTCACGCTCTCTCTCTTCTTCTCCACCGCTGCAGTCACCGCTGTAGTCAAGCTACCGTCTCGTCACAGCTGACGCTCTCTCCTCTCAGCGCCTCTTCTCCCTGTCCTTCCGGTTCGACGCCTAACCTCCAAACTGACACTTGCTAATTTTTTCTTTGCTTCTTACACCTTCTCCACAAATTCCACATCCACTTTCACCTTTTTCCAACCACTTCCTCTCCTTTTTCTTCACCTCACCAGTACACCACCACCCTCATTACCGTCTTCATTCTGCCAAAATGCTTCACCGATCTCACGCACGTCTAAGACAGTTATTGCGATTTTTAAAGACGTACGTATTTATCGGAATTTATTCCAAAATATTCCAACAAAATATTTCTATTTGCAGAGTTGAGTTCACATTTTGAATGTTTACCTAATGGCGACCCTATTCCTGTTGTTCCTCGCAGCAGACCTGCCTGGTCTCCTTTTGACGGATCTCATTCTCCAAACAGGACCCTTCCACTTGCCAGACCTCATCCTTCTGTCGGGTCACCTCATACTGCCGAGCCACCTCATACTGCTGAGACACCTCATACTGCCGCGTCACCTCTTCGTGCCAGGACAAGGTCCCGTTCTGCCAGACTACCTTTTTCTCACGTCCTTGGATTTCATATTACGGAACTTAAATTTATTCGACTTATTCCCCACAACAATCCAAACCTGATATTCGAACTTCGAAAATACACTTTTCCTTCCAATAATCTGGCAATTCAATTGCGAACAATAAATAATGTCCGTAAACCCATGCCAACTGATGAACAAATTGTATTATCAACGTCCAATGGTGACATCTATGCAATATTGGAAAAAACAAACAAGCAAACGATTCTTCGTGGAATATATACACCTCATATGTATGTGGTAAAGCGGGCAAAAATAAACATGTACACCGGTGCGGTTCATGAACTGTCTCCAGAAGAAATCGCGGACACTCCATGTGGCAGTCATGATCGAGTCACAAAATGTTTTAGGGTAGAACGTGCGTAAACCACAATTTTTTCACCATTGGTTCGATTTAAAAAATGTTTGCGTGGGACGGACACATTCTCATCGAGCGCTTCGCTCCCATCTGTTGGGTGTGACGCTTTGCGCTCAATCTTTACGCAAGTCCTATTTTTCTGTATGAAACTTTCAAAATTGAAATCATTAACAAATCATTAACAACTCTAATTTGCTAATTTTGAATTTCTTGTTGTTAAAACTCTTTCGGCTTTAACGAATACATTCTAATCACTGGTCTC
>CAKNXH010063148.1:77618-117264 GCA_932178445.1 Andricus quercusramuli
CTGCTCCGACCCAGGTTGCTGATCAATCTCTCTAGCGATCACCCCAAATGAGGAGCCTCACAAAATTATTATGTATGGTTCCCCACTTGGGCCCATTAGAATCCAAGGTCTTTGTTTCAGGCATCATTCACTCTATTGTCACTCTGTTTATAAACTATTTGTCGCCACATATTTCTGTCCTGGCATACTACTCTAGCTTCATTCACGTCCATGCATTTGTTCATGCAGGCTCTTATATTTCTATGGCTTCTTATGTCTCTTCGTATTAGTGTCTCATTCACAGATTCTAACCATTCTTTCGGCGGTCTACCTCTGGGCATTTTGCCATTTACTTTACCTTTATACACTTGCTTGATCAGTCGTTCATCTTTCATTCTTTCAAGATGTCCGAACCACCTTAGCTGATTTCTTTCCCATATGTCAACTAGTGTCTCCCCTGTACCACATTCTTCGAGGATTGCCTCGTTTCGTACTTTGTCCATCAGTGTTTTCCCGCATATTATGCGCAGAGGTTTCATGCCGATCGCGTTAATTTTACTCCTGTCCTTTTCTTGACAGGTCCATGTCTCGCTACCGTATAGTACAGTCGGTACGAAAATAGAGTTATGTATGGCCATTTTAGCTTTTTTTGATATGTTTTTATTTGTGAGGATGGACCTTGCTCTACCGATAACCTGCTTACCCTTATTTATGCGCCTATCTAATTCCCCATCTATTTTTCCGTCGTTAGTGAATAGACTACCTAGATATACGTACTTGTCAACTTGTTCCAATTTCTCATCATTTAGGACTATGTTGCATATTGTTTTCTCACTTTTTCCCTCAAACACCATGACTTTTGTTTTATTCACGTTAATTTTGAGGTCCATGTTCTTCATGCTTGTATTAAGTTTATTCAACATTCTTTGCAAGTCTTCGACTGATTCTGCCATAACAATCTTGTCATCCGCGAAAGCCAACCCACGTACCTTGACGGTTTCGAGATCTACACCTTTTTCGTCGAAGAGGGCAGTTCTAAGACACATATCCATGAATATGATGAATAGCCACGAGGACATAACGCATCCTTGTTTCACGCCTTGCATAATATCGAACCATTCACTCTTTTTCCCATTTACTCTTACACTCGCTTTACTACCTGTATATATTGTTTTTATTGCTTGTAGGAGCCCTCCATTCACTCCATACTCTTTAAGGACTTCCCAAAGTTTACTTCTATTTACCGTGTCGAATGCTTTTTCTAGATCGATAAATGCACAGAAGACTTTCTTTCCTACTCTCAAACTTTTTTCTGCGACCTGTCTTAGGCTAAATATCTGATCCGTACATGATCTTCTTGGCATAAATCCACTTTGGACTTCCCATATTTTCTCTTCTGTAATTTCCATTACCCTACGGATAATTATTTTTGAGTATATTTTACTTACGGTACTTAGTAGGCTGATCCCTCTGTATTTACTGCAGTTGCTTTTATCTCCTTTTCTTCTGTATATTGGTACGATAATCGCTTTTCTCCAATCGTCTGGGACTTCTCCCGTTTCGATACATAAATTTATGAATTCGCACAACCTGTGAGGTATGTACTCGCCACCGTATTTAAGCATTTCAGCGCTAATATTGTCTATACCCGCAGCCTTACCGTTTTTCAAGTTCTTAATTATATCTCTGACCTCAGTGACACAGACTTTTTCAATTGGGTTTTCTAATGCATTATCTTCTATGTCGCAGTTTTGTTGTCCGATATTTTCACCTCCCAATAGTTCTTTGAAAGACTCTTTCAAAGCGTCTACTATTCCGTCTATATCATATAGCATTTCGCCTTTGCTGTTTCTCATGCTAGCAAACTCTGTACTTTTACTTTCCTTCAACTGTTTATATAATAGTTTCATAATTCCTTCAAAGCAGTTTATTATTTTATTCTCTTCTTCTGTTCTGATTTTCTCTTTACTCTCTTTGACGAGTCGTTTCACTTTCCTATTTTTGTGTCTGTAATCATTTTTAAGTCTAGTTCTCTCCTCATCGCTAAGACCTGTCATGTTCAGCGTTTTATTGTGCGCTTCTTTCTTTTCTTTTTGGGCTGCCGCAATTTCATCGTTCCACCACGCATCGCCAGACTTTCTCCCTATAACCGCTGTACCACATAATCATAATATCTCGACTTAAAAATAAAACTAGCACTATTCCTTATTTTTAGTCCGTCACCATATTTGTGTAAATTTGAAGCATTTAAAGGAAGCGCGCGTATTACGGCCAATAACGTGGCTTTCTCCTTCCAACGCAATGCTTGCGCAGTTGAAAAAGTTGCTGTCTATTAGCATCACTGCGTTACTCTCTCTTTCTTGTAAGCTAGTGATAAGTTCGTTGTCACTAGCGGCGCTAGAGTGCCCAGTCCAATAGCTTCTCGGGTGATTTTTTTCTTACAAGCTAAGAACCGTTCCTTACAGATTCGTCGATACCTCGATTTTGACGCTAAGGGAGCGTTCACTTATTATGTAACGTTCACCCCTCATCCCTAACCTAAGCTACGTAACATTTTTTTATTTTTATGTTTAATGTTTTTGAATATTTTTGTTTGTCACACGAATATTAAATTTACTTAAAAGAAGTATTATCAGTTTGTTTTTAAGTCTATATAAATATAAATTTTAATATGTTCTTGAGAAAATTATAACGAATTTTTGAACATTCAAAACCTCTCAAATTCCTTGAAATATTTCCAGCTAACTCGCATTTTTCTTAATATTTTGAAAAATCGTTTAAAATATAAAGAAATTACTTTAAAATCTTCTAAATTTTCGTAGGAATTTTAAGAAAATTTTTTCATTCACCTAAAACCTTTCAAAATTCTTTCAAACCTTCTAAAGTTTTATTTTGAAATTATTATAAAAAATGTTCAATCTTCAGAAATCTTTCACAGTTTGAAATTCGTTTTCAATCTCTTAAAATCTTTTACATATTTCTTGAATTTACTGGATTTTTAAATATTTTTCAATCCTGCTAAATTGAAACATTTTTCTTTGAAATCTTCAACTCCCCTTCAAAATTGGAGGAACTCTATTGAAATCAAAATTCCTAAAATATCTTATAAGCTTTCATTATTTTTGAATCGTTTCAAAATAGTAGAAAATTAATCTTATTGGTAACTAATTTACCTTTTTGGTTGGAAGTTCTTGGATTTCTTTGAAAATCAATCTCTTCTTGGTAAAAAGATAAATCTTTTCGGTTCAAACTTCATTTCTTTGGCTTGAAATTTTTTTTTTTTTTTGCAAGATTGATTGTTTACTGAAAACTTAACTATTTAATGTTTGGTTGATCATTAATCTTCTTCAGCTGAGAATCCATCTGTTTGAAAATGTCCGTATTTTGTCGACACTTTGTATTTTGTGGTAGAATGTTAATCTTCTTGGTGAGTAATTCACTGTTTGCTCGAAAATTCAACTGTTAGGTTACAAATGCCATTAAAAAATGAAATATTTTCTTTAAAATTCATGTATTTTGTTGAAAGTTATTCTTTTTTGGTAAAGAATCATTCCCTTTGGTTAAAAATTCATTTATTTTGTTGAAAATTAGTTTTTTTTATTGAAAATTACTTCTTATAATTAAAAATTTAACTGAAGCTTTTGTTGAATTCTATTTTGTCAGAAGAAATTCTCCTTTTTTGGTAAAAAATTAATCTTTTTGTTGAAATTTCATTTCTTTGGTTGAAAATTAGTTTTTCAATCGAAAATTGAATTATTTTGTTGAAAAATTATTTTATTTGCTCAACAACTTATTTTTCTATTTGAAAATTAAACTATTCTATTTTTTTGCAAATTTGTCTTTTTTTTTAGTTAAAAATTCTTCTATTTTGTTGAAAATTTGTCTTTTCTGGTATAAAATTCAACTTCTGGGTTGAAAAGTCAACTATTCGATTACATATTTATTTTTTTGATGGCAGATGCATCATTTGAGTAAAAAGTTCATTACTTGTGTCAAAAATTTAACAAATAATTTTACAAATCTTTTTTTTTCCTTAAAAATACAGCAATTCCATTTTTGTTAAAAAAATGACCTTTTTTAGTTGAACATTCACTTGTCTTATTAAAAACTTTTTTTATTTAATTCAGTTATTTTGATTTTTTTCTTTGTTGATTGAACAATATTTTTGGTTAAAAATTCCACTCTCATCTGAAAAATTCTTATTTTTTAGTTTAGCATGTTTTGTTTGTTTGAAAATGAAAATATTTTTTGATGGAAACATCAACTATTGCATTTTGTGTTGATAAATCATTTTTGTTATCAAAGATTCATCAGTTTGTTTGGAAATTTAACTATTTTGTGGAAAATTCCCTTTTCCTTGATTGAAAATTATTTATTTTGACGCAAAATGTTATATTGAAATTTGACATTAATAAATCTTAAATTTTTGTCAGTTCCTTTTAGAGAAAGTTAAAACCGGCTCTTTTTTTATTTGTCGACTTATTTTCACACGAATAGCCACATCGAGTTGAAAATTCGTGAAAATAAATAAGAAGCACTAAGAGAGGCGGCTTTGGTCCTAAATTGTAATAATCATGAAAAAAGTTTGTTTTGTGAAAATTTGTTGTTGCTTTTTTCATGATTATTTTTTTTATTTTATTCGACTTTTTAATTACAATTCAGGACCAGAGCCGCCTTTCTTAGTGCTTCTTATTTATTATCCGTTCGTGTAAGAATAATTTGACAATCAAAAAAAGTGTCGGTAACGTAGGAATCTGGTCACGTGACCATAAAGTGTGTCTTCAAATTCCAAAATAGAAATCGAAAAGTTGAAAGTGTAATTTTTCTCATTTCTTGGTCCATTTATTTTTCAGGCACCCTTTCGATCTATTTCCAGGTTTTGTTAAGTAAGTCAGGTTCCGGCGGATGGAATTAAGTGGCCGGTGCGGGACCAGGGCGATGGGCCGGAAGTATTCCGTCCACAACCTAGCGTGCACTCGTAAAACTAATCAAGCTGCCATTGTTCATCACGAAATCGTGGTCGCAATATTCCGGAAATGTCAGGTCGTTTCCGTAAGCAAAAACCTGGTCAGATAATAGTCATCTAACCACATAAAAAATCTCATAAGGTCGTTTTTTGATACAAATCTAAACACACGTGGGTGGCCTCTAAAAAAACACAAGTTTCTTGTCGTTTCCGGGTTACTTAACATTTTTCCATGTCATAAAGATGATAAAATTAAACCTTCTTATGTGAGAAAATTTTTAATTTAGATATTAAATGCTTAACTACAAAATTAAATTATTCCAGGCATCAGAAATCCTCTAAATTCGAAGTAATTACCATTAAAGAAAAAGAGTGATTCAACAAACATTTTGTCAGACTTTTTTTGAACTTAGTGTTCCTTTTTCTTGTCTGAAAAAAGCTGAGCCTCTTTCATTTAAATGATAAAGGTCAAAGCATCCACAACTGTAATTTGGTGATTGTGAATTCTCTTTTGTTAAAGCTCCTTCGGCTTTAACGATCAGATTCTCGTCACGTGTCTCGTGCTTCAAACTCGATTTTTTGCTACAGATATTACAAAATCAAGTATAAATTTTATTTTAAATGATTACTTTATTATTTGTTCCTTATTCTGCATTAAATTTTTTTCTCAGCTACTCATCCTATTTTTTATAATTTTTTATGGGGTCAAAATTTGAAGTTCCGATTTTTTACGAAAATTTGAAAAGTTGTTATGATAATCTTGTAGGGTTTACGAAAACTAACGTTTTTCTTTTTGTGGCTTTTGTTAATATCGTGCGTTGTTTGGCTTAAAACTGTCATTTCCGTTTGTTTGTTTGCATTTTGAAAATGCTATAACTCTGATCATTTTCTATTTATCAAAAAATGTTTTCATCAAGGTGTGGAGATTCAATGAGAACCGGATTTTAATTATTTTGAGAAATTTTTAAAGCTTTCAAATATTTTAAGGATTTTTCAAAGATTTTGCAAGAGTCCTAGGGAAAGCACTAGTCGATATCTATCTAACAATATCCATAACGGTTTCTGAGATATTTGCAAAAAACTGGAAAAAGTTCAAAAAATGCACTCAAATTTCAATGAACTGCAATTCAAGATATATTTACTTTTTTAACATGAACTTTAGGTTGATTGGTTTGTTTTTCCATGAAGGATAATAATCTAGGAAAAGATCAAATACAAATAAAAATGTGATTGATCGATTTGGTTTGAGATCTGCATGAAATTCAAAAATAAATAACAATGTGAGTGATCGTCTCAAGTTCTAGAACTGCATTAAAATCAGTAACTAACGACAATGTGATTGATCGCCTTGTATTTCAGAACTACAAGTAATTCATAAACAATTAACCATGTGATTGATCGTCATATGTTTTATAACTGCATGAAAATCAGAAACAATTGATGATGTGATTGATCACCATATTTTTCAGAATTACATGAAATTCGTGAATAAATAACAATATGACTGATAGCTTTATGTTCCAGAACTGCATGAAATTCGTGAACAAGTAAGCATGTGATTGATCGTCTCATGTTTCAAAACTGTATGATATTCAGAAACAAATGACAACGTGAGGTGATGGTCTTATGTTCAGGATCTGCATGAAATTCAGAAACAAGTAACAATGTAATTGATCATCTTATATTTGAGAACTGCATACAATTCAGAGACGAACGACAATGTGATTGATCGCCTAGGTTTCAGAACTGCATGAAATTCAGAAAAAAATGACAATGTGAGGGATTGTCTTTTGTTCCAGAATTGCATTTAATTCAGAAAAAAAATAAAAATGTGATTGATCGTCTCATGTTTTAGAGCTGCATGAAATTCAGAAACAAATGACAATGTGAGCGATGATCTTATGTTCAGGATCTGCATGAAATTCAGAAACAAGTAACAATGTAATTGATCACCTTATATCTTAGAGCTGCATACAATACAGAAACAAACGACAATGTGATTGATCGCCTATGTTTCAGAACTTCATGAAATTCAGAAAAAAATAAAAATGTGAGGAATCGTCTTCTGTTCTAGAACTGCATTTAATACAAAAAAAAACAATGTGAGGGATTGTCTTTTGTTCCAGAACTGCATTTAATTTAGAAAAAATAAAGATGTGATTGATCAACTTATGTGATTGATCGTCCTATTTTTCACTACTGTATGAAATTCAGAAATTAATAAAATGTGAAAACGGAAAAATATTGCTTTTTCTATCAAAAAATGGTGCAACAATTTTGTATTGAAAATTGTAATTGACAATATCTGCTAAATTAAACCTGATAGCAACAAACGGAAGCCAAATTTGTGTTCGTTTTTGTAGATCAGAGTAATTAAGGGTTTTAATATTTTTCTCAGAGGTTTTTAAGGAACTTCGAAAAATCTTTCACAAGAATTAGAGCATTTTATAGGATTATAAATATTTGAAGATAATTCTGTGAATTTGTAAGATTTCAGGATATAGAAAAAGACTTCAAGGCATTTCAGAGAATTTCTAGGATTGACAAATTTTTCGAAGGATTTTAAAGACATTTTATCAAATTTTCGAGGAGTTCTGTGATTTTAAGGGATTTTAAAGTCACTTAATAAAGTATTTTAATCAATTTTTTAAAGATTCAAATGAATTGCAGATGGCATTGAATATTTTCAGAAATTAAAAAAGATATGATCATATATCATGTACTTTCAGGGAATATTAACAGATTTCATCATATTTTCATGGATTTGAAAGAATTTATTTACAAGAATTAAGGGATATGGGAGGGTTGTGAAGATTCCAAAAGATTTTCAAATATTTTTCATGGATTTTGAAAATTTAAAAGTTTTCCAAAGAAAATCTTAAGCTGGAAATGTTTCTTAATTTTGTCATAATACATTATAAATATTATGAACAATTATAACTTCTTCATTTTCTGTAAATTTTTCAAAGAACTATTTGGAATTCAATAAAAATAAGAATTAAACTTTAATAATCAAGTAATAATTTCTTTTAGGGGGGGGGGGGTCTCTAATCGTTGGCAACCCTACAGCCAATTACCAGACCATGCAATTTTGGAAATTTTTCATCCAATGGTAGCACTACCTCTTTAGAAAGAAGTAAATTTATGTAATCTCAAGATCTTGTGATAAAATAAAGTATTTTGCGTATTTTCCATAAAATGAACTGTTAGCAAAAGTTTTTGTTCAACTGATGTGTAATTTATTTGGACGCAATTTGAGAAACATATCCTGATTTTGATCTGTTTCTGGATTTTGTTAATTTGAAGCAGAAATTAAAAAAATTAGTAACATTCACGAATTTTTTTATAAATGTTTTTATAACATATAACCAATATTTTTTACCTGAAAAATATTTGTCAAAGAGTGATCTTATATTTACTCTTTATACATTCTCAAAGCCTCTAAGCTGTTTAAGGTAGAATAATATAGATGCATACTTTTATTTTAATCTAAATTATCTGAGTTTCTCAAGGTAAAATAATTATACGCGTGCGAGAGCTTATCTTGTAATAATTACATTATGTGATACCACTTGTAGTTTTCCACGTCACCAAGCCCGAAAATTATCCATGTGCGCGATGTATGCTCGGTAAGGGGGAAAACAAATATCTCAGAACAGTATATATACATGTAATATCAGAAAATTAATCAGTTACTCTGATTTTAAGATTCTGCTTCAATAAATTTTTTCTACTTTTTGAAAAAATGAGGACTTGTTATATTTTGCTCTTTACCCTGCTCGTCATTCTTAATTTTATTGGTACGTAAAGAATGGATTAATATAATTTACTTATAATAAGTATGCTGGAACAATCATTATTATTGAATTTATTTTTGCTACTAAAGTATAAGAATTGAGAAGTATTATATTTTCAGATTTATATACTTATTTGAATTACTATTTTTATGGTTTTTCCTAAAAATATTATACCTTAGAAGATTTAATTTTGATCGCTTTTTGTCAGATTTTCAAGCTTCGAAGCCAAAATATGAAATTTTTCTCTCAGAATTTAATCAATCAGATTACAATAGTAAATGCTGCTTCATTTCCTTCTTCCAAAATGATGACTTTGAATTTTGATTGTGATTTAGAAGTAAGGAAAAATATATTAAATTTGTAAATGTATCTGGTTTCACATTGTTACATTGGTAGATGTGACAAAGTATTTGCAAGATTCACAATACAATACATTTCATGTTAATAACTATATTTTGTTTTTTCATAGAAATATCATCAAGCATACCGCCCAAAGAAAGAGACTTTTTGGCAAATTTCGGGATGACAAGTGAATCTACAAATCATCAAGGTAACCCTAGTACAAACAAAAAATTAAAACAGAAGCGTTAATTAATGAACTGTTCGAAACTATTAATAACCTCTTGCACTAGAAAATATTCTACAACCATGGAACCTTGTTCCCAATGCTTTGAGAAAATTGTCGAGAAAGTATACCATACCGGAATTCTATTTTTTTCGTAGTCACAATTGTTGTAGATTTCTTTTCCTTTTGCCGTCTCATACAATATTTCTGTAGAATAGACCACAACAAAACATTGTTGAAAAATCAGTCTAAACATTTTTTTTGCTTGTAAATTCAAATGTAATGATATAGGAGCCCACACATCTACGTAGATAATGTTTGAGGCGTCTAACGCTAGCCTCCCACAGCCCCCAAAATCAGCATCTTTTTTTTAGCTGATCGGCATCTTAGAATCCAGTACTATTGTTGCTGTATAAATTCGAGGGTTTACCTCGGCGAGCGATGAAGCATTAATGAGCTGCTAAAAAGTTTTGAGAAGTGTAGTCAGAAAAAAAATTCCAAATGAATCGCACCAGTCACAAAACAAACGAACAAAGTGGCATAGCCATTAGTTCCTGAGGACTGACAGCTTACTTACGAACGCCAGAATTCGGTATTACTATTCAATAGTGAAATCGTGGCGGGTCATTTATCCATAATGTCGATACATAACATATCGATATATCGCACATTGCTTTCTCTAACATATAGAAAAATATCGTTTAGCAATTTCTACATAGCTGGAAAATGTTGTCTACTGGAGACTGTTCAAGTTGTAGTTGTCCTGACATGCATTTTAAACGAAGCAGAACGTACTCGAAATTTAAATTCTACCCAACTATGTTTGGAGAAGTTCACCTTTGAAAGGAACGAAAGTGACCGATATTTTGGATTCTGAATTTGATTTAACGATGTTTGTAGGCATTCAACGCTAGAACTTACTGTATCATGTGAAGGTAGGATCAAACTAAACGACGTCTGTGAATGTATCACGGCATAAGATAACGAAAGAACTACTAACATAAGTATGCTACAGCGACGATTGATATTCAAATTATGCTTATGGATTGAATTTCCGAAAGCGTAAAATTCGAAATTTAAATAACAATTCTAGACGGGTTGCTGTTCCTTTCTTCACGGACCGTCACATATGGTATTAAACACTCAAATGATGATCAAACTAAGATACTACATCCTGGACCTCCACCACATCTATCACCTCCACGACATCTATTACTACTGTCACATTTACTACATCCACCATCTCTGCCACCAGATCCACCATCACCTCTAACACAATCTTCATCACCACCACCACCACCTCCACCACCGCGATTACCACATTTACCTGTAACACATCCACCTCTACTTCATTCATAACCACCACGTTATCCACCACTACCGCCACGCCCACTACATCCACCACTTTTGACTTCCGCCTCCTTTGACCAGGCTACCTGGCTCATCCCCGGGTTGCGTATAAAGCGGCCCTGTACTGAGGGTTTCTGCTGAATACGGTTACAAAACTCAATAAGCCGTCGCGGATAATGGTCCAGGTGTGGTACTGAAGGAAAAACTCCCAAGTTAAGGTGTTAAAAACCGTGCCGAAGACTGAATGACACCAGGGTATTGTGTTCCGAACGGTGTCTCTAGGATATCAGGTCGCCTCCTAGAGTATTCAAACCTTACCCCGCATGCGGTGCTCTATATCAAAGTGTGTGTAAGGTGATGGCTGGTCCGTTGGACATCATGGAGGAGCTTGACATCAGTGAAAAGACTAAAGCCAAGCAGGACATTATGTTGGTGGAACAAAGTTTGAAAGAGGCTCGAGGACTCACCAAAGAGTTGTTGGGCGCAGTGAAAAAAAATGCAGGATTTCTCTCACACTAATGGAAACATGTTCATGCTAATCAGGCAAGGGCTAGAGGAAGTGAGAGATCTGGCGTGTGAACTGGATATACATAGCCTTATATAGGGCCGATTACTGGTTTAGTTTCTTGCCACCAGAAGGTGGATCGGCCGCCGGAGAAAATGTGGCAGAATTTAGGAAGAAAGTAAGAGCGAAGAAAGAGACCCGCCAAAACGGTACTCAGACAGAAGAAACTGTGGAAACTCTCAATCCCCATACGGAGAAGCGAAAGAGGTAGCCCACGCTGAGAACCGTGGAGGCAGATTCCTCAAAATCAATGAGAAAGAAGCAGAAGACACGCACTACCGCAGGAACAACCTCAACTCCAAAGAAAAATGATGTAGGGGCAACAACAACTGCACCCGCAGTCACCAAGAAGAAGGAACTGCAAAGCAGAGTTTAGCCCAAGGTGGTCTTAATGAAACCGGCTCAGGATTCGAGCTGCGCTGAGGTTGTAAAGGACCTCGAATGAAAGGTGAAGTCGGACACCCTTGGAGTTGAAGTGAGAGGTGTCAGAGAGACATGGAAGAGTGAAATCCACATCGAGGTAGGTGCTGCAGCAGACTGTAGGAGAAAGCTGTCTTCTGATATAAGGGAGGCAGTTGCAGATGGAAATTCCGTGGGCGGGAAGGTCGACGTCCTTGATTTGGACACGACAACTGATGTGGAGGAAGTGATAGAGGGCGTACGAAGCCACTCTGTTGGTCTTCCTCAAAGTTTTTAAATACAGTTAAATAATAAATATTTATTTGTGAAAGAAAAAGCCTTCAAATATCACTGCTTGCCACCATTTTCAGCAACAAAGTATTAATCAAATTCCACTCTAAGGTCTTAAAAATCCTTATATGCTACAAAAAGTCACATTGATGAGGGTTTTTTTCACTTAACATTTTGCCTCGAGATCCAAAACGATATTCCATACGATTATCCGTAATTGTTTCTTTATAAAGACACATATACCTTTCTTCTCTTTAGAGACATTCCAGCTAAAACTTTTTCGTCCAACAGCAAGTTTTTACAATTTTTAAAAATACTAATAAATATTGGTTAACTTTTTCTAATCAAATCGTTTTCTTTTAATTTAGCAACTGAATATCTCAAAAGTATGTTCCCATTTTCTGTTTGAACTAAAAATTACACTTTCAATTGTCATCTGCAACCGAGCCTGTTGACATTTTAGGTTTCTGTCACTTTCGAGATTGTGAAATTCCACTTTCTATTTTTTGGAAATGAAACATTTCTTCAGCTATACTTTTTTGGCCTCATTTCAGAAACACTTCAGCTCGGGAGTAAATTGTTGTTTCATCTTGAAACGGTATAATTTCAGAAAAATGTAATCCCCTGCTTCTTGTTACAGAGTTTTCTCCAGAAGGTACTCTTGCCACACCACATTATCCAGGAAGTATTCTTCCTCTTGCCAGACGTTATTCTCCAGAAAGGACTCTTCCTCTTGTCAGACTACATTCTCCAGAGAAGACTCGTCCTCCTGCCAAACGTCTTTCTCCAGAAAGGACTCTTCCTCTTGCCAGACCTCATTTTTCTGCCGGGTCATCTACGTCTGCCGAGCAACCTCTTCATGCCAGGTCCAGGTCCCCTACACCCCGGAAACCTTCTTCTAAAATATTTGGACTTAATCTTGAAGAACTAAGACTTGTTCGACTTATTCCCAAGAAGAATCCAAATCGGATGTTCGAAATCCAAAAATACACTTTTCCACCCGATAATCCAGCAATTGAATTGCGAAAGATAGATTATGTCCATAAGTCCATGCCAACTGAAGAACAAACTGTATTATCAACGTCCAATGGTGACGTCTATGCAATATTGGAACAACATAAAAATCACACGATTCTTCGCGGAATATATACACGTATTGGCTGGAAGCAAAAGCGGGTGAGAATCAATATGTACACCGGCGCGGTTGATGAATTGAGCCCACAAGAAATCGCGGAAACTCCATTGGGCAGTCATCATTCAGTCACAAAGCAGTTTAGTTTAGCAAGTGTTTAAATAAAAATTCTGAACATCAATAATATTTCGATTTAAAAAAAATATGTAGGTGATGCGAACCTGTTATCATCGCGCGCTCCGCATGCGTCATCCGGTTCTAGCACTGTGCGAATGGTCTTTATGCTACCGATTCTAATATGTTGGCTAATATTTACGATTTCTATTCTTCCCAGGTCGGAACAACTCTGAGAATTGAAAAAAAATTTCGAACATTGATATCTCGAAAACGCATGCATACAAAAATTTGTGTGTGTGATTTTCGTGTTAAGTGGACCAAAATGCATGAAAAATCATATTGAGATGTAGTGAGCAGAAAATTTCATTAATTCTGTAAACAAGCGTTAGCAATGATGAATTAATCTTCTCTTTGGATTAAGCTGTTTTTATCAAATATTTAACTACTTGGATGAAAGTTGAACTACATTACAATTTTTTTCTAATTTAGTGATATATTTTCTTCACTTGTAACAACTAGAAAAGCTTTAAAATATGATAAATCTATGCTAAAAAGGTATGGTTTTTGAAGCCTACATAATATGTTATGAATATTTTTCACCCGAAAAATATAAGTCAAAGTGTGATCTCATATTTACTCATCATACATTCTCAAAGTGTCTAAGGTGCTGAACGTAGTATAATATAGATGTATACTTTTACTTTAAACAAAATTATCTGAGTTTCTCAAGGTAAAATAATTATACGTGTGCGAGAGTTTATGTTCTAATAAATACATTATGTGATATCACTTAAAATTTTCCACGTCACCAAACCTGAAAATTATCCATATTCGCGATGTATGCTCGGTAAGGGGAAAACATAAATATCTCAGAACAGTATATATACATGTAACATTAGAAAATAAATCAGTTACTCTTATCTCGAAATTCTGCATCAATTTTTCCTACTTTTTGGAAGAATGAGGACTTGTCATACCTTGGTATTTACCCTGCTCGTTATTCTTAATTTTATTGGTACGTAAAGAATGAATCAATATAATTTTCTCATATTAGGTATGCTGGAACAATTATTAATATTAATTCCATTTTTTGTGACTGAAGTATAATGATTAAACAGTATCATATTTCAGGATTGACATATTTATATTGATTATTATTTCATGCGTTTTTACTAATAATATTATAACTCAGAAGATTTAATTTTGATCTCTCTTTGAGAAATTTTCAAGTTGATATATAAGCAGAAGTAACACAAAAAAAAGATAATTTTTGTTGTTTGGCTGTAATTCACTACTGCAAATGATTGATAGGCTGTGGCCGACCTATACAGAATAAAATGGAATAATCCAATTACGTTTTTACTGTTTTTGATACCTTCTCAATATTTCAAATTAATAACTATGTTTTGTTTTTTCATAGAGATATCATCAGGTATGCCGCCCAAAGAAAGGGACTTTCTCGCAAATTTCGGGATGACAAGTGAATCTACAAATCGTCAAGGTAACCCTAGTAAAAATAAACATTGATAACAGAAGCGTTCATTAATAAACTGTTTAGAACTATTAATAATCTCTTGAACTAGAAAATATTCTACAACTAGGATACCTTGTTTCCAATTCTGTGAAGAAAATTGTCGAAAAGGTATACCTTACCGGAATTCTTTTTTTTTTTATTTAGCACAATTTTTGTAGATTTCCTTTTCTTTTGCCGTCTCATACAATATTTCTGTAGAATACAAAAAATCATAAGTACTTCAGCAAGCGCTCCAAATAATTTCTCTTCTGCAGATTGGACCCTTACGGCAAAATATTGTTTAAAAAACAGTATAAAAATTTTTTTTGCTTGCGAATTGTGAAGACTTTTTTTTGGGATAAATGATACATTTGATGGATTTCAAGATTTTTTTTTCTTTACCATATTTGGTAAATACTTCAACAATTTTTATTTGTTGAAACAACTTTCTCCTTGTTTGGTAATTCTTCAAATAACTATATAACGAAAATGGGCACGGAGTGGTACAATGGTGGTCTGCAAAAAGTTGAACGATGATACAAGAAATGCATCAAGCATTTTAGAGATTTGTTGAAAAGTAATATGGCAGGATTTTCCACCTAGTTCATTCATTTTTCAGAAAAAAATCTACAGAAGTTTCAAGACCACTAGTATGGTAAGGGAATCACCTGTCAGAAAGTGACCGGGCTTAAAATACGAGAAATCATCAGCATCATCAGGATCATATCCCCCACCTTAATTTTAAGCTCTTGTGGTCATTTATAACGTTTTTGAAGAAATGCAAATAGTAAAAGCTTCATCTCCGCCAAAACATTTTCGTTATACGTTGCAGGATTTTCCGCCTAGTCCATCCATTTTTCAGAACTAGTTCTACAGAAGGTTCAAGACCACTGGTATGGTAAGAGTAGCACCTGTCAGAAAGTTTATGCTGAAGTCCTAGTAAATTTCTCAAATATAAGGATATATGAACCCACATATTTACGCAGATAATGTTAAAGGCGTTTAACGCTAGCCTCCCACAGTCGTCAAAATCAGCATGTTCTTCAGCTGATCGGCACCTCGAAAGGGACTTACTTAAAACTACTATTATTGCTGTATAAATGAGAGGGTTTACCTTGACGAGCGAATAAGCGTTATACCAGAGTTGTTTCTTTCTCTGGTATATAGAAAAATATCTTTGTTGCAACTTCTACAAAGCTGGTAAATGGTGTCTACTGGAGATTGTTTAAGTTGAAGTTTTCCTGATTTTTAATTAGATTTAACCATGTCTGTAGACATCCAGAGCTAAAAGGTACTATACCATGTGAAATTACAATCAAACCAAGTTACGTCTGTAGCTTTCATTTGATTAGTTACGTTCTGATTCTGAGTAATATAGAGAGAGCAAAATTTGAATGACAAAAGAGATCGTTTGAATGTTTTTTACTTGAAATTCAGTAATTTCACTTTTCAGATTGAAATAAACTCACGAATTTGTGTAAACTAAGATACTACATCCTCGACATCCACGACAACTATCATTTCCATAGGGCTGCGGCTTGCGAAAGTACGCCGCAGTGCTACCTCTGCGCCACAAACGAAGATAAGCCCCAGACAGACCATCGGCCCGGGACAATGAGGTGTAGGGCGTTCCGAGGGGCAACCACAACACTGAGGACGATGCGTGCATCCTGGTTGGATAATACTCTTAAGAATGCCATGCTGGCGCTCAAAAGTGGAAGCCGAAGCATGGCTTACTGGCCTCATCTCAATGTCCTCAAAGTACTGCGGTGAGCTGTTCCGAGGACAGAAAGAACAGTTGGCAGGAAGAGGAGGTGAGTTTAGTCGGTATTACCGTTGTTAGGTCGAGTCCCACACTCAGTGCGTAAATGCTTTCTTACCTCCAATACAATCTCCATCACCACCACCGCCACATCCATCACCGCTACAGCAGCAGCGTCCTCCAGCCCGAAGAAAAATGATGCAGGGGCGACAACATTTGCATCCATTACGAAGAAGAACGATCCAAAGAGGAGAGCCCGTCCTGAAGACGGTTTTAATAAAGCCGGTCCAGGGTTCGAGCTACGCTGAGGTCTTGAAGGACCTCAAACAGAAGTTTAAGCCGGACACCCTTGGTGTCAAAATCAGAGGTGTCCGGGAGACATGGAAAGGAGAGGTCCTCATTGAGGTAGGACCTGCGGCGGACGGCAGTGCAAAGCTGTCGTCTGCTATCAGGGAGGCAATCGGTGCAGGAAACTCCGTGCGAGAGCTCGTCCCACGCACGGAAGTCGAGGTCCTGGATTTGGACACGACAACTGTCGGGGAGGATGTGACGGAGACGGTATGTCACCACTTTGGCGGCGTCGATTCAGAGTTGTATGTCCTGTAGAGTCCAGAAGAAAACGGAGGTGCTACGCTGTTACCATTGTCTTGACTTTGGTCATATGGCGACAAGTTGCAAGGGTCCGACCCGGACAAACGCGTGCAGTAGGTACGACTCAGTGCTACCTCTGCGCCACGAAGGAAGGGAATCTCCGGAATGACCATGTGCCGCGGACGATGAGGTGTGCGTCGTTCAGAGAGGCAGCCTCGACGAAGAAGCCTGATAAACGACAGCGATAAGTGACTACACCCAACTGGGATGCCGAAGGCCATAGAGCCCGATGTGTGGTATCACCACACAAATGAGGACGATGCGTGCATCTTGGTTAGGTGCAAAGTAGAGGAAAGAAAAAACTAGGTTGGCAACACAGCGAGACGCTGAAGTACAGCGTAGAATGCCGATAACATGTGTTCCTGAAGTAATGCGAAAGCCATCAAGCGCGTTCTTAGGTTGCGAATGGAGGAGCCCTGTATCGGGGAATTCTGAAGCACACTGTTGCACAACTAAATAAGCAGTCGCAGACAATGGTCGAGGGTTTGTACCAAAGTAGAAACCCCGAAGCCAAGGCGTGAACAACTGTACTGAGGGCTGCATGGCACCAGGGTGTGATGTTACTTATGATGTCTCTAGGGTAGCAGGTCGCCTCCTAGAGTATTCAGACCTCACCCTCGCATTCAGTTGTGGCGGAGCAACAGGAAAGGCGAAAAAAGTCGTTTAGCTGAGAGGCAAAGTATGCGTTTGATAAAGATAATGACCATATGGACGCTTTGTTGGCAGAAATTGAGACATTCCTAGATGATATGCAGGCCTCCAGTAACTCGAAAAAGAACATGCTCCTCTCAATTAGGATTGGAATTGTATTTGCGAAGAACGTACGTTGGTAGATGGAGATAAAAATGGATAGAATGCAGCAGCGATTCAACATCCTCGGGTGGTTCTTAAAAGAACAAATCAAAGGCAGGATCGAGATAGCGAAGAAGGACGTGGAGAGATGCCAGCAAGCGAGTTCAGACAGACGAAGATTCCGTGGTCACTCACACACTTCATTACCTCAACCCCAAAAAGTGAGGAGATGAAGGTCATACTTGCACCCAAGACTCCAAAGAGCTTGCAGAGTCCTTATGCTTTCGTTCCGAAGCAGTGACAATCATACTAGCAAAGCATTATTACTATGGGGAGGTCCTGAAGGACGTCAAAAGCAAGGTGCAGCCGGACATTCTTGGTGTGAAAATCAGATGAGAAACGATGATGTCCTCATCGAAATGAGCAGTGCTGCAGAGAACAGAAAGCACCGAAATTGAGCTTCTGGACTTTAACGAGACGACAGGGAAAGAAGAAATGAGAGACGCTCTAAGGAGGCACTTTGGAGAGAGCCAGCCGGCGGTCATTAATGTCAACATGACGGAGAAGGCCTTCAGAGTAAACCTGCAGGCATACGTGGAGTTGAACAAGTGGCTAGCCGCGGGGCTGCTCCATACAGAGCGTGCTGAGTTAGCATGGGTGTCCTGTAGACTTTTCAAAAAGACAGAGGTCATCAGGTGCTACAGCTGCGAGGTTACAGTAACCAGCCAGCAGGGTGCGAGTATTCTGACCGGGCCCGATAATCCAGATGCTGCTAGAATATGCGGTGAAGAGCTGCGGAGTGCGCTAGCATGCTGCAATGGGACGGTTGTGTTGCAAAGAATGGAGAGCCCTGGACTAACAAGGATGCCGACGAAGTCAACGAACCCGTTTGTGACATAGTCGGGCTGCTGAAGACGACGCGCAAATATTAGTTGGACGGAATATGTAAAAAGGACCAGTTTGGCATAAACAGCAGGAGGCTGAAGGATAAAGTGAATCTATAGGCAGAAGCGGTTATGGGGTAATTGTCTGACTAGAGAGAGGAGATGAGTTCAGTGGGTATCACGGTTTATCAGAGCAACCCCCACACGCAGTCTATCAGTCATCTCCACCTTCACCATCACTACTGTTCTTTTTTTTTTTTTTTTAACAGGTCGCTATAGTCAAATAATGTTCTATAAAATCATTAGACTCTCATCAGGCAATTTGTGAGATGTGAACAAAACCCCAACTCTTTTATTATTACAAAACCTCAAGCTCTGCTTGTGACATGCAGATGTGCGTAAAAATTGTGCCAACAGTTGCAACTATGTTGATAACTGTAATGAAAATAACGACCAAATTCATAATTGAAGGGTTGCAGTACAGAACTGAATTACCAACCTTTTTGCCAAGAATGTTTTTTTGCATTAAAAAAAATCGTATAAAGATAAATACATATTGTGTCAAACGTATTGGCTCGAGATTTTATTTTTAATATAGTAATAAAAATATTAGTAATTCCAAAGCAGATACCTGGCTTTCTGTGCTTGTCTCCCACCTTCTTCTTCTTTTTTATTAATTTTCTAACTTCTCGCCTTTTTTTAAACCATTTTCTGGCAATACTCCTCGTCTTGAAAGTTCGCGAATAAAGTAAAATAATGAATACTCCTTTCTCAAAGAGAAGGCCCTTCAATATCACTCCTTGCCACACTTTTCAGCAACGAAGTTCCAATCATATTTCAACCTAAAGTCTCAAATAAATCTTCATTTTCCCGGAACAAAATAATTTTTTTGAATTAAAACTTTTCTATTCTTTTCCATCATCCCATTATCTCGGAAGCAAGCTTTTATAATTTTTGAGAATTGGAAAATAGATTTTAAGTCGCTATCCAGAGACCATTTTTAAAACCTATGAAATTCAAACATCCAAATTCTTGAACAATTTACTAGAAATTGGTTGATTTTTCTAAATCAAACCATTTTCTCCTAATGTAGCATACTCAATATCTCGAAAGTATGTCCCTTATTTTCTTTTTACACTGGAAATTGCACTTCTAATTGTTAAACGCAACCGAGACTGTTGAAATTTTTGGTTCCTGTTACTTTTGAGATTGTAAAATTCCACATTCTATTTTTTGGAACTGAATACATTTTTTTTAATTATACTTTTTTGGCCTCAGTTCGGAAACACTTAGGCTCGAAATTAAACTGGTGTATTATCTTTAAATGGTGATTTCGATTTTGCAGAATATTATTTCGCTCTCTAGTTCTGCACTACAAACCTTCAAATCATTATATATACCAACATACGATTGTGTAATTCCAGAATAATGTAATCCCATGCTTCTGGTTACAGAGTTCTTCCCAGAAAGGACCCTTCCTCTTGCCAGACTATATTCTTCAGGAAAGACTCTTGCTCTTGCCAGACCATATTCTCCAGAAAGGACTCTTTCTCCTGCCAAACATCATTCTTCTGCCGGTCCACTACCTTCTGCCGAGCGATCACTTCGTGCAAGGTCGAGGTCCCCTTCACTCCGGCAACCTTTTCCTACAATACTTGGATTTAATCTTGTAGAACTAAAACTCATTCGACTTATTTCCCTCAAGAATCCAAATCGGATATTCGAACTTCGAACATACGCTTTTCCTCTCGCTGAACCAGAAATTGAGTTAAGAATACTGAATGATGTCCGTAAGCGCATGCCAGTCGAAGAACAAATTGTATTATCTACGTCGAATGGTGACGTCTATGCGATACTGGAAAAAACAAAAAAAAGGACAATTCTTCATGGAATATATACATCTGTTAGCTGGAGGCAACAGCGGGTGAAAATAAATATGCATACCGGCATAGTTAAGGAATTGACTCCAGAAGAAATCGCGGCAACTCCATTAGGCAGCGCTAACCCAATCTTAAAGCGTTTCAAACTAGAACGTGTGTGAATCACAGTTCTTAACATCATTAATTTAATTTTTAAAATATGTGAGAGGTAGCCGCTTCGAAATCGGTTTTTATGCTTTTTGTACTTTTATGAGTGGAACTTCTAAAATTAAAGGTTAAATCATTGATAACTGTAAGTTTGTATGTAATTCTGCATTTCTTTCTAACGCTCCTTTGGCTTTAAAGCATGAATTCTCATCATTTGCCTTGCGCTGAACATTTTCAAATTCTATACGAACTTCTTGAAATTTGTAATGTACAATGAATTTAAGAAATAATGAAAATGCTAGCGTTAGTTTCAAGTTTTAAAAACAAAAAATTTTGAAGATTTCTGAGATTTCAAGTTTTTTTTTTTTCTCATTTTGTTAAGCTTGTTCACTCTTCTAAGCTGATGCGAAAAATGAAGGAAGAGTACAACATGGTTAAGCGATTTTAACTTTTTCGAATAATTAAAACAAATTTTAGACCTGGAATGTATTTGTATAACAAGGAAAAATACTGTTTTCTCTCACTGATCTCACATTTATAGTATTTTATTGGTATTTTTTTACTTCAGATCAGATGAATGTTATTTTTTTGGACATAGTGATCCTGCTTTTTCATGACCTCTTGCAGACAATAATGTGCGGAATCATGCTGTAGGTCATCGCTGATTACAGTAAAACTCATGGTCAAACTTCCTTGGTAGTCAATTGCCGTAAATTTGAACAGTTCAAAATTCAAGAGGTCCACCTTGTTTGCGAACCAAGAAAACCCCGGCCCGGGGAATGACCGGGAATTTTTTTCTTCGCTTAAAATGGCCACACTGATATATGTAGGTCTATACTTTTGTTTCCTTTTCACTGCACTGTAGTTAAGATATCTGATTCACAACTTTCATCAATGTTCCCTGCAACGAGTAAATATGATATGGTATTGAATACTCAAACGATAGGCAAACTAAGATATCACATCTTCCACTACATCGTCCAACATATTCACCGTCACTTCCAATACTATCTTCATCACCACCACCGCCCCAGCCACCACCAACACCTCCACCTGTTCCACATCTACATTCACTATCACGGTTGCAGATAGAGGTGTGTGGTGTCAATTATGATATTTCTAGGATACCAGGTCGCCCCCTATAGTATTTAGATCTTACCTCCGGATTCGGGGCTCTGCTGGGAAGAACAGGAAAGACGGTGCAAATCATTTACCCGAAAGACAATGAATGCAGACCTTCAGTAATTCGAAAAAGAACATGTTTCTCTCAATTAGCACTGTAATTGTGGTAGCGAAGAACGTGCATTGGTAGATGGATAAGAATAGATAGAATACGGCAGCGATTGGACATCCTCGAATGTTGCGTAGGAGACCAACTCAAAGGCAAAGTCAAGAGAGTAAAGGAGTTGACCGAACGCGGAGAGGTGGCCAGCAAGGAGGTTCAAACGAACGAAGGTTCCGTGGTCACTTCTACATCCCATTACGGTGGGAGATTGAGGGAGCCCACTACGTGTCTCGCTGAACCAAACGCCACTAAGGCGAAACCGAAAAAGTCGAGGACCCGCACCGCTACATTACCGACCTCAACACCGAACAGTGAGGAGGAAAGGGTTAAACTTGCACCCAAGCTCCCAAGAAGCATGTGGAATCTTAGGTGCTTTCACTCCGAAGCGATACTAATAACACTAGCGGAGTATTCGAACTACGCGGAGCTCCTAAAAAACGTCAAAAGCAAGGTGCAGCGAACACTCTTGCTCTCATAATCAGACAAGAAAAGGTGTTATTCTCATCGAAGTGGACAGCACTGCAGAGCGCAGGACTTAATTATCCTCTGCGATCAAGCGTTGGTAAGAATGAACGCGAGTTCGTCCCTCGCACCAAATAGAGCTTTTGGACCTCGATGAGGCTCCGGGAGAATAAGAGTTGAGAGACGCTCTGAGGAGGCACTTTGCAGAGAGCCAGCAACGAGAAGGTTCCAACAATAAGTTACAAGCAACAACAAGGTTAGCAGTGCGAAGAAGGCCATCAGGAGAAACCTGCAGGCATACGTGAAGCTGAAGAAGGAGCTGTCCGCGAGGCTGCTACATGCAGAACATCTTAAGCTGGTAAGGGTGTCCTGTAGGCATTTCAAGAAGAGAGAGGTTATCAGGTGCTGCAGCTGTCAAGGTTACGGCAACCTAGCTATTTCGCTCTCCTGAAAAATCCTGAATTGTCGATTATCCAGTTCTGTACTTCAACCCTTCAACTTATTTTAGATATCAACATACGATTGTCTAATTTTAGAAGAATGTTATCCCCTGCTTCTTGTTGCAGAGTTTCCTCCAGAAAGTACTCTTCTTCTTGCCAGACCAAATTCTGGAGAAAGCATTCTTCCTCTTGCCAGACCACATTCTCCAGTAAGGACTCTTCCTCTTGCCAGATCATATTCTCCAGAAAGTAATCTTTTTCCTGCCAAACGTCTTTTTCCAGAAAGGACTCTTCCTCTTTTCAGACCGCATTCTCCTGCCGGGTCGTCTACTTCTGCCAAGCAACCTCTGCGTGCCAGGTCCAGGTCGCTTCCACCCCGGCAAACTTTTTCTAAAATATCTGGATTGAATCTTGAAGAACTAAGACTTGTTCGACTTATCCCCCATGAGAATCCAAATCGGATGTTCGAAATCCGAAAATGCACTTATTGTCCCGCTAATTCAGCTATTGAATTGCGAAAGATAGATCGTGTCCATAAGTCCATGCTAATCGAAGAAAAAACTGTATCATCAACGTCCAATGGTGACGTCTATGCAATATAATGGTTGAGGTTTTCTTCTGTAGGACCCCGTTCTCCTATATAGCAAACGTGATTTTGTCAGGGTTTGTCAGCATCTTCTATTTCTAATAAATTAAGTTTTTCATGAATTAATTAATTAACTGACGTTTGGCACCAGGACAGGATTATTATCCTTAATAAGCAAACTCTTCTGATGGAGAATGGCATATTACTGCAGACAAAACTTCGGAACAAATATTTGTTATTTCTGAACGCCTCTTCCTTATGCCAATCAAGTACAGATCAAAATTTTGAAAGTGCATACAAAGTTAAACTTCTTTCGCAAGGTTAATCATATTTTGTTCAAGAAGTAATGCATAGCCAATTGATGATTATTTTTGCTCGAAGGATGTCCTTACTTCCTCTGTCATTGGAACTCATCAGTTTCTCTGCCTCATTGATCATATATGTTGTGATTATGGGAGAAGGGTCAGCATGGTATATCTTGACAATTCTGCAGGCAACAGTGTCAGAATCCAAACTTTTTCTGTCGTGGACGGAGAATTTCGTGAAAATCTTTCAAGACTACTACCCCATTCTTCACAATGACAATCTGTGAACTCAGTACCAGATTCAATGTCAGAAACAAGCTCTTTCTTCCTTAATGCATAGATTTCAAGAGATTTCTCTTTTACACATCCTTTTTTCAGAAAGCTTATATATTGTCAGCAAACTGAACTATTTTTTCCATAGGCTCGTCAATCCGTTGTGGTGTGTCTGGCACGAGATCCTCATTTTTTATTTCAATCTTGATTATATTTTGATTATTTCCAAATTTAAATACTGCATCATTGATTTTTCTTGCTTCTTGGTCGTCAAATAGATCTTCGCCAAAACATGCTTATGGAGAGTGATTTAATTTTTCTCAAACATTAAAATAGCTATACCATTTTTTATTCTTTCTTCATTTTTCCCATCGGGTTTGAAAGAGTGAAAAAACTGGATCATCTCTTTGTGAACCTATTTTACGTTACTTTAGTCCCTTTCTAAAAGTCTTTTGTTCTTTCTAAAGAGTAAATAAAGTACGGCAAAATTGATCAGGTGTGTAAATATTTGTTGTTCTTGCCGAAAACCTACCCCCATTGAATATCATTGAGAAGTGAGGAACCAATCACAAGGCATCATAAATTGTAATTTCTCGGCAATTTTTTACCCTGAGCAATTTTCTTCAAAAATTCTTTGAATAATTGTGGCAGTGAGAAACCCCGGAAAACCCCTGAAAACTATGGCCAATGATCCCTTCCTAGGAATCACGTGACCATGTAGCTGGTGGAAGACCTTAAGGGTATAATCGGAGTAAAAACTTGGAGATGATGAATTAGAAGGACTGCATCGCGAGGTGTGTCTGATCTAAGGAACTGACGGTTTCTAGCCTACGGGACCTAAACTAAGAAACGATCCTTCCAGGGGGTAATAGCAAAGCCCCCTGGAATATAGAGGACGTGAGTTCTCATACTCCCAAACCATGATATTATCGCCATGTGAAGGGATGAACGGCTCTGCAGGAGGTGTTCTTTATTTTCCCACCTATCCGTGGGACAAGCATACTCCACAAAAATTGAACAACCGAAACTAAAGAGGGCTCTGACCCGAGGCCATCTTCTAACACACCACCAAAGAAGGACGGCTCCTTAGGGGCAACCTACCAAAAGCGGTGGAGATTATTACAATCCATGACAACAAACATGTTGCCGCGGTTGAAGAAGACTACTGGGCTCTCTGTTAAATGGAAAAACTATACCGGTGCCCATAGATTGAAAACCCGCATAGCGCAGTTCTTGACCAGCATCCAAGGCTCCTCACAAGGTGCCTTAGATGTCACAGGATGATCTGGTGTAAATACTTTTGCTCGGCTTATTTTCCGGTCGATGTTAAGGGACCATCAACTGATTGAAAGGTTAAGTTTCGAATTCAGCTCTACCAGGAGAACAGCATTCTTCTGTTGTTGGGCTGTCACACAATGTCGCATTATACAGTGTGAGGGAGCACAAACATGAACGGCAGAGAAAGCTACTTAATCGTGATGATACTCCTACATTTCAGATTATAAACAGGAGTGAGGTTCAGGATTTGACTGACTCAACTGATGTTTCACTTTCTAGGTTTTCAACCAACTCAAACCTACCGAGAAAAGGGAGGCCGGGGTTAGAAGAAAGCCAATTATCTTACAATAGGGCTTGGATATCGTTATCTCCCCACTGTCTCTTAAAGACGAACCATTGCCACAGAAGGTCGGCAGAGTGGACATTTGTGGAGCTGTGGGCATCTTCTTGGACATAGAGGGTGCTTTAGAAATATCCCTCAAGAAGTCGTTTGTCGAGAAGCTTCACGGTGTGGTGTGCGAGACTAGCTAGTATTCTGGATAGGAACCATGCTACGATGGAGGCAACTTGAAGCCAGATGAGGAGAATGCCTAGTCAGACGGCCTCCTTCGTAAGCTAAATAAGAAAGGGTATTATATCAAGGGATACGTGGGCGAATTTGTGATCCTAATCAGGGGCTCATCTGGAAACGTTGGTGTGTCTCACAAGGTCAGCGCTGAGAATAATAGAGCTCTGGTGCAACAAATAAAAAAAGTGTTCATGAAGACAATTGACGAAAACAATTCAAAACAACTTGAAAAAGTATTCATGAAAACCACAAGCCACCAAAGTTTGTAAATATTATGTGACTTTTTAATCAACAAATTTCTAATGATGGTTCCTGTAATAATAGTGGGGTAAAGAAACGCTGAAAAAACCGTGAAACCACCCTCCAATGAAAATGACTGAAACATATTTGAAAAAATTAACTCATTAATAATTGTTATTTGATGTTTACTTATAACAATTAAGAATACTGATCGTCTCTAGACTGCACGCTAAAGTTATCATAATCAAGGTAACACCAAAAATAATGGTAGAAAAAATTATTAATTTTTTTTTACGCATTGGCAGATTTTGACGTTTTATACGGAAATGGATATTAACAGTTAAGCAAAGTGCAATTTAATGCGTTATGTTGAGTTTGAAAATCACTTTCAACATATTCTTAAATAATTGCAGTAAAAAGCGGCTTTTTAGTTTTCAGAAATAATAATTCTATGCTGAAAAGATATCGTTTTATAGATTAATTATCTTCTTCCAATGATCCATTTTATAGAACAGAATGCTGCTAACAAGGATTGACAAAGAATATTTCTTTGGATTTTGAAATCTACGTGACATTTTAATTAACTAAAAGTCTTGCCTGCAAAATACATATCAAAGAGTGATTTTTTATTTACTCTTCACACATCATTACAGTATCTAAGCTTCTCAGGGTTAAAGAATATAAATACATACTCTTTCATTAAACGAACATTATCTGAGTTTCTCAAGGTAAATTAATTATACATGTGCAAGAGTTTATCTTCTTTTAAATTAATTACGTGACACTAACTGAAATTTTTTACGTCACCAAGCTCGAAAATTATTCATATACGCAATTTATCCTCAGGTTGGGGGAAAACGCAAATATCTCATAAGAGTATATATGCACGAAACATCAAAATATCCATTAGTAACGCTGCTCTCAAAATTCTGCGTTGATCAATTTTTCCTACTTTTTGTAAAAATGAGGATTTTTTGGACATTAGTCTTAACCTTGGACGTGATTTTTAATTCTATTGGTATGTAAAGAATACATTAATATCATTCCTTCGCACTTTCTATTTTTTTAGATGATTCAACTTTGCTTTTTGCCAAACGCTTCAGTTTCGAATCAACAAATTTGATTTTCATGGTGAAATTTGCTTGGCGGCGATTCACTACAGCGAACCGTTGACAGGCTGTGACTAAATTATAAAAAATGAAATAGAATAATCGAATCGTGTTTTTAATATTTTTGATACATTTGTAACATTTCCAGTTCATGAATATTTTTTGTCCTTTCACAGATATATCATCAGGCACGCCGCCAAAAGAAAGAGACTTTCTGACAACTTTTGGGATGAAAAGTGAACCGGCTAATCATCAAGGTAACCATATTCGAAATAAAAATTGATTATGGAAGCGCTAATTAATAAACATTTTAAAACTATTATTGATCTCTCGAAATAGAAAAAAATAATCCACATGCATAGAACCTTGTTCTCGAAGCTTTAAAAAAATGGTGGAAAAAGTATTTTAAGGCTTGTGATTTGTTGAATCAGTATAATCAATTTTGAAAAAATTGAAAAAAGTACAGTTTTCAGCAATCAATTTTCTACAAAAAGCTACTTTTATAAGGTTTTTTCTTAAATTCTCATCAGAGAAGGTATTAGATTTGGGTGAAATTTGACTCTCCCCCACCTTTTTTGTAAAATGTCCATGTTTTGAGAACCACTGTACCCAAAAAAATAGTTTTAACGAATGTGTCTGTCTTTATGTCTATATGCATGTATGTCTGTCTGTTTGTCTGTCTGTGAGCACGATAACTTTTGAAAAAATCTTTCTATTAACTTGACCTTCGATTTACTCTTTGAGTGTCTTAAAGTGTAGGTCAGGTTTGTTAGCCAGCCAAATTGGATGAAAATTCAAAAAGCTAAACTCGTATGTTGCAGTGGGATATTTTCCAACAAAATCTTTATTTTCCCGAAACAGAATAATTTTTGTTGACGAAAACTTCTCTATTCGTATTCAGCCTCCTCATATCTCGGGAGCAATTTTTTATTTAATCTGAACATTGCACTTTTTATCGTAATCCACGACCAAGCCTTTTTTAATTTCAGCTTCCTGTCATTCTGAGATTGTAAACTTCCACGTTCTGTTCCTTTCAACTGGATAACTTTTTTTAATTATACTTTTTTTCCTTATTTCAGGAACCCTAAAACTCATTATAAATATAAGCCAACATACGATCAGGAAAATATAATCCCATGCTTTTTGTTACAGAGTTTTCTCCAGGAATGTCTCTTCCTCTTGCCGGACCATATTCTTCAGAAAGGACTCTTTCTACTGCCAAACGCCATCCTTCAGGAGAGACTCTTCCTCTTGCAAGAACTTATTCTGTTGCCGCGTCACCTGCTCCTGTCGAACAACCTATTCGTGCAAGGTCCAGGTCCCCTCCTCCCCGGCAACCGTTTTCTAAAATATTTGGATTCAATCTCGAAGAATTGAGACTTGTTCGACTTGTTCCACACAAGAACCCAAATCGGATGTTCGAACTTCGAAAATACACTTTTCCTCCCGATAATCGATCAATTCATTTGCGAACAATAAATAGGATCCGTAAGCCGATGCCAGCCGGAGAACAAATTGTATTATCAGCGGCCAATGGTGAAGTCTATGCAATACTAGAAAAAACGAAAAAAAATGCGATTCTTCGTGGAATATATACTTCACGCTTTGTGGAAAAGCGGGCGAAAATAAATATGTACACTGGCGTGGTTAATGAATTGACCCCACAAGAAATCGCGGAAACTCAATTAGGCAGTCATAATTCAGTCACAAAGTGTTTTAAAGTGGTACATGTGTCAAACACAATTCTTCACACCATTAATTCTATTTAAAAAATATGCGTGCGGTACGAACATATTCTTATTCTTTATGGATACAACTTTTATACATGAGGCTCAAACTTTTGACAACTGTGATTTTTTTTTCTTTGAATTTCATTTTGTCAAAGTTTCTTAGGCTTCAACACATAAATTCTCTTAATTGACCTCGAGTTCGATTGAACTGCGTGAAAACTGCAAAATTTTCTATATAAAATTGATGCGTTCTCAATTCCTGCACGTCGGACCGGGACTTCTTATTCAGTTATTGCAAAATAAAGTGAAAATTGTATTTCTTATCTTTATTTTATTTTGATTACCTTAAAAAATGTTCACAAACAATATTTCTTGAAGGATCCTAAAAATCTGTTTGTTCTAGCATCAGTGAGTAGGCCAGATGCAAAAGAAAGAAAAAACATATTTTAGAATACTTTGGCAAAAAAGCTGCTGCTGACCGAATCAGTTTCAAATGATTTAGGCCGGCGGGTGACATCTTCCGGATTAGCGTATTTTCTTAATCTTACAATGAATTCGAAAAATTATGAAAAATAGCATCTTCTCCTGAAATTTCTAGGAATGATAGATACTGATATATTCTCCATAACATACATTTTACGTTAATTATTCTCTTTCTATTCTATTCCTAATAAATCACGTGCAATAAATCAAATCATCGTTGGTGCCAGAACAGGATTCACATCCTGGAAAAAAAACAATCGTCTAACAGAGGATGGCATATTACTGAAAACATGACATCGGATTGAAGATTTTTTTATACACAGCGCAAACTTCTTTTCAGGGTTAATCATAACGTATTTTGGACTTCACTTTCTTTATCTTCTGGCCATTTGCTATAATTGTAATAACATTACTTTCAATGGAGCTTTGTCTTGAACAGTTGAAGTCATCGTTCGAGAACTTTTCCATTATGATTTGTTTATCAGAATTGTGATTTGTCTGGTTAAAAATCCTCACCCTTGATTTCACTCTTCATTATAGTCTTATTATGTTGGACTTAAATTGCCTCATCATTGATTTCTCCTGCTCATTGGCAGTCAAATACATTTTCATCAAAACCTACTTCTGAAGTACGCAAGCTGAAGCGCTTGTAACAATTAAAGCACACACTACTCGAACTCTTTATCAATTCATCAGGATTAATCATCTGGAATAACTCCTCCTGCTCGGGCTACGGGTAGAGGAAGAAACACTCCAAGAGGTGTCTTCAATTAGTTTATCAATGGCTGAGATGGGAATATCAATGATGAGAATAACTTTTCGCCACAACATGCATAGCCGTTATGGATCGTATGGTATGGACATAATTTTGGTTCCTAAGCTCTGCTCTAGGTATCTCAATGCTAATTAGGTGAAACTCAGAAGCAGATGCGAGAAATCAAGTTTTTTATATAACTCTGCCCAGAGAACAGGATACCTCTTCTGTTGGGCTGTGATGCAAGTTTGCACCATACAGTGTGGGGCATACATCAACGATAGAGGCAGACATTTAATTGAATATCTAGCGGGTACTGAGCTGAAGATACTCAATCGTTATGATACTCTTCCATTCAAGATTATAAACAGGAGTAAGGTTCACGATTTGACACTATGGTCGAAAAAACTGAGGAGCAGGATAGTGGGCTGGAAAGTCTCTGACAAAAAGTCTTTCTCGGACCGAAGCTATATCTTTTTCCAGTCAAACTTAGGAAGATGAATGATTTCAAAGACCAGAAACTCCAACTTTGAAGCTCGTATAGAGAAGAATTTGAAGGCAGGCTCGTGGAATTCCACACAAGCCACGATATAATAGATGAGTTAGAGCACGCCGCGGATTTTCCGTGGAAGGCTCTGATTAAATCATATCAGAACAATTACCCTACGAGCACGATTGAGTTTAGGGAAGGAGCAGAATGGTCAAACACCCACCTAGAGAAACTCTAACTCACCTAGAGAAAAGACTAAAGTTTTGTATAATAGCGCAAATATGTAGAACTAAGTGGCTTTCAGACTCGGACATTTATAAGACGGCTCATTATGAATACAATGAAAACACAAGATCCTTGCAAAGAATCCGGTGGCTTGCACAGGGCTGGTAAGGCTCGATGATGGTGAGTTTGCTGGAGAGGAAGAAGAAACATTGACTCACCAGATGGAAATTCACTTTCCACGTTTTTAACAAACACAAACCGACCGCGAGGAGAACGGATGGGGTCCAGAGAAGGCATCTACCCAATTCATTCACAGAAGGATATGTATATCACCCGCCCCCTACTGTCGAAACTTTTAAGGGCAAGAATTGCTCTTAAATACGTGTCATTGGCATCAGAGGTCAGCAGAGTGGACATTATTCCCAAACCTGGGAAGAAGCTACAATACTACTCAAGGTTTCTGGTCGATCAGTTCAGCGTCTTTCATTCTGAAGACGCTTGAGAAACTGGTCGAAGTTCTCATCAACCTCATCAACGATGAGGTGATTTGAGTCTTTCCTCTGCACAGAGGACAGCATACCTTTCAGGCTGACTGCCTAGTAGAAACTGCGCCTTATGTTGCTGTGGAAAAATTAGAGCAGCAGCTTGAACAAGGAAAGTATGTTGTGGGTATCTTCTTGGACATAGAAGGTGTTCTAGCAATACCCGTTTCAAAGTCATTTGTCGAGAGGCTTTGAGCTCTGACGTGCAAGACCAGCTAGTATTCTGGATATGAAGCATCATATCCAGGTATACGCGGAGGACTTTGTAAGCCTGCCAATCAACTCATCTGGAACGCTGATGTGTCTTACAAGGTCGGTGATTTTGAAAATAACTTTCAACTAATCCTCAAATAATTTTACCAGAAAAGCGGCTTTTCAGTTTTTGGAATTCATAATTTTATTCTAAAAGAATATTGATTTATAGATTTATTTTCTTCATTTGATGCACCGTTTTATATTGACTCTTTACAAACCATTGAAGTCTCTAAGCTTTTCAGGATTAAATAATATGAATACATGTCTTACATGAAACTAAAATTATCTGAGAGTCTCAAGGTAAAATAATTATACGCGTGCGAGCGTTGATCTTCTCTCAAGTGAATTATGTAATACTTACTAAAATTGTCCACGTCACCAAGTTTGGAAATTATTCATATACGCGAGTTTCTACTCAGACAGGGGAAGAGACAAATATTTTATAGCAGTATATATACACAAAATATCAGAATATTTATTAATTACGATACTCTCAAAACTCTACGTTAATAAATTTTTCCCACTTTTCATAAAAATGAAGACTTTTTATACTCTGGTTTTGGCCTTGGGTGCTATTCTTAATTCTGTTGGTATGTAAAGAATAAATTATTAAATTTTTTTAAAATTTTTTATAGTCATACATTTTTTACATTTCGAATTCATAAATATTGTTTGTCTTTTTACAGAGACATCGCCAGGTACGCCGCCCAAAGAAAGGGATTTTCTGACAAATTTTGGGAGGAGAAATAGACCTGCTATACATCGAGGTAACCCTAGTACAAATAAGATTTGATAACAGAAGTGTCAATTAATAAATAGTTTGAAAATATTAGTAATCTCTAAAAATATTTTATACGCATGGAACCTTGTTCCCAATGTGTTGAAGAAAAATTTTAGAAAAATTATACCATACGAGAATTTTATTTTTGTATTGACCACATTTTTGTGAGCTGTTTCCCTCTTAATGCATGCTGTCTATAAGATATTTATGTAGAAAAAAAATCAGAAACACTTTAGCAAGTGCTTCAAATAATTGCTCTACTGCAGAATTGACCCTTAGGATAAAATATTGTAGGAAAATCAGTATACTTTCGTCCTTTTACTTTTTCACTTGCAACCTATTTTCAAGTATCCTCATATTTCCACAAGTCTACCCTAATTTCATAAAAAAAATAATCATGTTGAACAATTTCTTTCAGTTACATTAGTCATAATTATTTTTCATATTGAGTTTTCTTATAAAAGAAAATACTAATTAATAAACGACGTAGTGTAAGTGATTCGCAAACCTTAGAATTTTCTTCATCTTTCCTACGAAAAGGAGAAAGTGATAGTGATTGTTTAAATGATTGCAAACTGTCTTTTACAAAAAATATAATCGTTTGAGTAAATGAAAATTTTTAAGATTGTGGTTTAGGGTTAGTTGGTTTCAGGAATGTGAGTCTCGAGTTCAATGTTCAGGGATGAGGTTTCAATCGTCTAATCTAACAAATTTAATTTTGACATTTAGGTGATCTGAGTCTCTTCGAAATTCAATTAGCAACATTTCTGAAAAAAATTATTCAATTCGGTCAAGATTTGCGACCTCTAGGTGGTTTTGAACATTCTATCCCCAGTGTGCAATGCCATGCCACTTTGTTTTTCAGTAGCGCCAACCTTCAAAAGATGCGTGTAAAAATTGTATGAATTTCGGTTCAATCGTTGTCGAGATATTGAAGGTTAAATGATGCTACATTTGTTTTTGTTTGAACAATGGATGAAAACGAGTTTCCTGTGTTGATCAAAGACTATTTTTTCAAGCAGAAAATGACGCGTTCACGTTGCCACCTCAATTGGACGACCTGGGCGCTCCACGTCTCCGGTGATTGTTCGACAGCGTTTCAAATCTACATATCATCGACAAGTAGGTCTTTCCGATGGGCACTTTTCCCGGTAGCACTTTTTAAGCCACTGCTGAGCTTGGAAGGTATTTTTCCCCATTGAAAAACCATGATTAACACACGAAACTCGTTTTTACTACCTAAAAACAAAGTGGCATGGCATTGGTGGCGCCATCAGTGTGTCAGTTCCGGGACTTAATGACCCATGTGTTACCAACATACGATCGTGTACTTCAAGATAAATGTGATCCTATTCTTCTTGTTACAGAGTCTTCTCCAGAAAGGACTTTTCCTCTTGCCAGACCTTATTCTTCTGACGGATCACCTCCTGCTGCCCAGCCACCTCTTCGTGCCAGGTCCAGATCTCCTGCCGGGCATCTTCCTCCATTTATATTTGGATTTAAACTTGAAGACATTAAATTGATTCGAGTTATTTCCCGCAAAAATCCGAACCGAAAATTCGAACTTCGAAGATACACTTTTCCCCCTGTCAACCCATCAATTCGATTGCGAACATTAATCAATGTCCGCAAGCCTATACCAACAGAAGAACAAATTGTATTATCAACTTCCAATGGTGATGTCTATGCAATATTTGAGAAAACAAGAAAAACTGCAATTCTTCGTGGAATATATACAGATCATATGTTTGCGGAAAAGCGGGCAAAAATAAACATACACACCGGCAAGGTTGATGAAATGACCTCAGAAGAAATCGCGGATACTCCATTAGGTGGTCATGAATCAGTCAGAAAGAATTTTAAAGTAGAACATGTGTAACACACAATCATTTACACCATCAATCGAATTTAAAAACAACCACCCCAAATACAAAAAAAAATGTTATAAAGAATTTAAAAAACCGTCAAGAAAGCTTAAAGTTTATCAACATTTCCTGATTTGACGTTTTTTAATAATTAAAAACTTACACCCAAAAAATATGTACGCATTTTTCTTTTCTTAGCAGCGATTTACTACAGCGAATCATTGGTGGGATGTAACCAACTTATACGAAATAACATATAATCATCGAATTATGGTTTTACTATTATCAATACATTTTTAACATTTCAAATTCATAGATATTTTTTGTCTTTTCAAAGATATATCGTCAGGTATGCTTGAAATTTTATTGAAATATTCAAAATCCTTCGGAATCTCTTGAAATCCCTTGATGCTAATAAAAATATTTTTGAATCCATTATAGTCTTTGCACATTTTCTACCAGAAAATGTTTTCTGCAATTGTTCCAAAGTGATTTCATATTCAATAGCTTCTTTTGAGAAATTAATTTTCAACCAAACCAAAAACGAATGTTCAACTACGAAAGATGCGTTTTTAACCAGAAATGAAACAGTGAACTTTTGATTTGAGGTAACTTTATTTTAACAAAACAGAAAAATTTTCAACTAAATAGATGAATTTGAAACGAAGAAGAATTATTCTCTGACAAGAGGACTATTCTTCCACAAAATTCATCATATTTCGATAAATTAGTTCAATTTTTAACTAAAAAATATAATTCTACAACTAACAGAAATAAAGGATATTCAGAATAAAATAGTTGAATGCTAAAAAACGAACCAAGTAAAGCTCTTGCACTTAGGCACTGCTCTGCCACTCTTCATCATACATTTCTTATAAACTATTTTTTTTGTAGCTTTTTTTGTAGGAATTATAAAAATTTTATTGTTGATGAGGCTGTGAATAAACGATGGCTCACCGTACGAGAAAATATGGCAAGGATAAGAAGTTTTCTTTTGTGCTAGTCTTCAGAAAAAAAAAATTTTTTCCAAATCTATTTTTTTAATCAGGCACGAGAGAAATAAATGACAACTTTAATGCTCAAAGAAGTATATTTCAGTTTTAAAGCTTGTTTAACTAATCACTATCATGTTTAACGAATTTTTAGTGAGAATGTTCAGACTCGATTAGCGAAAAGTAAGTCACTACAGATTGGAAGAAAATTACTAATTCAAATAGTCGAGGTATTTTCCAATCCAATGATCAAAAACGAATTGCTGGGTAAAAATAAAATTAATCAGAATTGTGTTTAATAATTTTTCAAAAGTTACAGATCTTAGAGATGAGGATAGAAATATACTAGAAAATGATTACAGAGACGAAAAGTGGAAAATTAAAGGACTAGTCAAGGAAAGTGAAGATAGAATCAAAACAGGAGAACAGAACAAAATACAAAACTACTTTGAAGGAATTATGAAACTTATATAAACAGTTGAAGGTAAGCAAAAGTACAGAGTTTGTCAGCATGAGAAACAGCAAAAGTGAAATGCTATATGATACAGACAGGTTAGTAGACGCTTTTGAAATATACTTTTGAAGAATTATTAGGAGGTGAAGCTATGGGGCAACTGTACTGCGACATAGGAAATAATGCATTAGACAAATTAGGATTAGAGATGATTTTTCTTTTACGGTATCCAATTCTGTGGAAAACGCCAAACAAAACATCAAATTCTTAACACTTGTTAGCTATCCTCAATACTTGATAGTAGTTAAGCTATAAGAGTTCTGAATCACTACTACGTGGTTCCGAATACCACCGACAGATGGTCCCACCACTCAGTTACCTAACTCTGTAATTTGGTCCATACGGATGAACCTTGTTTTACTGACCGAATACACAAGCAACTTTCGTGTAGGTGGCACACGTGGGATCAGGGATTTCCGAAGATCTAGATCCTTCTGGAAATTTGTTTTCTAGGAGTTTCGATCGATATGGATCAATTGCCTCCGAGATTCATATCCGTTAAGCTTTCTGGATCACATCAGTCTCTAAACAATAATTGAAATTTCTGGAAAGCTGGAACGGATTCGTGATTCGCTGAACGACGTGCATCCCTGTAATAGCGACCGAATAGAAACATTCACATGTTATAATAGGCGAACGTAAATTGCGGTGAAACAGGACCCAATGTGTCTATCCTACCAGAAATTTCTTTGAAGATTTTCTATACATCAAGGATTCTAGAAAAGGCTATTATTCTTAGGATTCCCTGCATCATAATATCTAGAAAAAAACATATACCAGGGATGAGGTGCTTCTAGCCTTCGCAGTGGATATAGGGCAGCAAGTCTCTCAGGCCAGCTGCTTTATAGAAACTGCGTTCCATGCTGCCGAGAAGCTTTAAGGTGTGCCAGACCAACTAGTATTCTCGATAGGAAGCATGATAAACAGAAGGCGACTCGGTGCAGAGAGATGTCCTGTAGCCACTCCTGTTGTGCATCGTAGTCGTAATGGAGAAGGGTTAAATCCTATCTCAAAATCAACAATAAAAAAAACTGTGAGGCGCTTTATGAATCATGGATCTATCAAGGACCTTCAGAGAACTGGACGGCCAAAATCTGCAGGATCTGAAGAGATGCAGATGGAAATAGTTCAAGCATTTGTTGAAAACCCATACCTTAGTTTACGTCGAGCTAGTGATGAGCGTGACGTTGCTCCTGAGACAGTGCAAAGTATTTTAAAAAGCATTCATTTCTATCCTCACAAAGTTCATCTGGTACAAGAGCTCAATGAACACGATCCTGATCGTCGGGTTGAATTTTGTGAAATTATGATGGACAGAATTGATAGAGATCCTCTTTTCTTATACAATACAGTGTTTTGAGATGAAGCTACTTTCACTTTAAAAGATGAAGTTAGCAGGCAAAATTATAGATATTGGTGCGACACAAATCCTGATTAGATGTTGGAGAGTCACACACAATATATACAAAAGATTAATGTTTGGGCCAGTATCTTGAATGATACATTGATAGGCCCAACGTGTATGGGTGTCGGAACAGAGAGTACGAAATAAACGACACAGTTCCCTCATGACTCGTTCGGCGGGGTTGCTTTGAGGATGCCTAACTGAACAAAAAATAGGTTGAATTCCAATTTCGCGCAATAATTTCGTCCACACTGGCGATGTAAATTGAGTCCCATTATCTGCTAATAATCTCTTGGGCCTTCCCATTTCCGGAATGCATAAATCAAAAATCTTTTTTATCGCAGTTTTAGTGTCATTCTTTTTTATAGGGTATAGTTTAACATATTTTGAGAATGCATCCAGGCGAACAAAAATGTGTTTAACTCCGCCAGTAGAAACAGGCAAAGGACCAAAGAAATCGACAGTTACAAGGTCACTCGGGCCTGATGAATGACCCTTTTGAAATTCTCCCTCCATTTTTGTATTAACATATTTGACCTTTTGGCACAAATCACACGAAACAATGAATTTCCCGATCTCCTTGTTCATACCCCTCCAATGCTAGAAACTACGGATATACATCAGAGTTTTATAGACACCCGGATGACCTAGCTTACAATGAATCTTTTCTATCAATTTTAAAGTCAAGTTTTGTGGAATTACAATTTGCCAATTATGCGTGATGTTATCGCAGTGAAATAAAACGTTGTTATGCAGTTTAAAGCGATCTTTGTATTGAGATTAATCAAGATCATCGATGATTTTTTCAATGTAAAGATCGTTGTTTTGGTTTTCAATAATTTTTTAAAAATCTGTTTTTATTTCTTTATCTAAGGCTAGCATAGAACAATTTATTTCTCCAGTAAGAGCTGGCAAGTTGATTAATAGATTGTTTATACACATCTCTCCCTGATCAATGTTTTCAAATTGACCCTTTGGATTTTGACTGAAAAAATCTGCTACGACATTATCTCGACCTGCACAATATTCAAAATTAAACTCATACTGTTGCAAAATGATGCTGCATCTGATCAATCTAGAATTAAGATGTGGTGTTGAATTCAAAAAAGTCAAGGCTTTATGATCGGTAACTACAGTAAACTCCCTTCCCAATAACAGAACTCTGAGTTTTGCACCCCAGTGTGTTAAACGAGGGTTAAAGTAAAATTTTGATTTTGCAATACTTGGAAAACTGATGACAAAGCATGAAAATGTGCATTCGCTTTACCAGGGGTAGCAATCAACAAAGCATCTGTATACATTGTAAGAATGTTATCAAACTGATTACCTAACGCAAGACTTAGAGCACGAATGAAGGCTGAACCCGCGATCTTGATACCGAAAGGAATTCTACGAAATTGATATAATTTAGATCCAAATAAAAAATCGGTGTATTTACGCGAATCACAATATAAGGAGATTTGCCAATACCCGTTTGCAAGGCCGGTTGTGGACATGTGATTCACACCATAAAACTTTTGTAATAACTCGTTTATTAGAGGCGGTGACTCATTATCGGTTTCGATTATTTCATAACGAAGCGTGCATCCAAACACACTCGATTCGTCTTATCTTTACGAATTACAATCCTTAGTGGGTTGCAATAAGGACTAGTCGACTGTTCTATGATGCCATTTTTTAACATCTCTTGTATTATCTGAGTTCCTTAAGGTGAAATAATTATACATCACGAGATATTATCTTCTGTTCGACAAATTGTGTGATCCTAATTAAAATTTTCTACGTCACCAAGCCCGAAAATTGTCCATATACGCGATTCAAGCTCGATAAGAGAAATAACTCCGAACACAATATCTCAGAACAGTATCTATACGTGAAACACCAGAATTTTCGTTGGTGACACTGCTCTCAAAATTCTGCTTTAATCAGTTTCTCTACTTGGAGAAAAATGAGAACTTTTTATACTCTCGTCTTCACCCTGGACTTTGTTCTTAATACTGTTGGTATGTAAAGAATAATTCAATATTTTTTATAGCAAGTATATTAGAATCAAATCGTATCAAATAGTTCTTTTTTACTCAGAAGGCCTCAAAACGTGGAGATTTCGTGAAAACCGACGAATTCAAATTTTGCGTAAAACTGATACCTTCTCATTAGGATGAGAATGTGAAAAGATATTCGTATTTTTTATTTGCTTATCGGCGATTCACTACCGCAAATTATTGACAGGCTAACTATTTTTTATCTTTTCACAGAGATATCAGGTATGCCGCC